>JACEEZ010020120.1:697069-729569 GCA_016584305.1 Chionoecetes opilio
AAAAATCGTCTTTTCATAAAAAAACACAAGTTCAAGCAGAATGAGGCTTCAGGAAATATTACTTGTATGTAAGCATTCACTGAGTACCTGTTTTGGGTGTATATGTCTCTCTTGCGACGAACATTTAACCAAGAAGTAATTTAAGTGCTTGGCACCTCAACGAACAGTCCGGGATGGAAGACAGTTGAGAGCGTTTGTTTACTATTTCCGTCTCGAAAGACGAAAGTCTCCTTTATGTGGGAAACGGTATGTGGGAGCGGATGCCACGAATATTCCAGTAGAGGATAGAGAGTGTGATGAGATAAGCGGGTGATAATAGTTAGGATGACAGTTTCTGGTATTGAGGAGTTAGGAGTATCAGAGATATGAGCTGTGAGGTAAGGAGCGGGGGCGCTGTGCTGAGTTCCTACCCGTGTGGTTGTGGTGTCTACAGGAAAGTGGATGATAACAGATCCTGCCGGCGGGATGGTTTCTGTGGAGATGCTGAACGCCACACTCTGTTTTGGTTAAATGTTCGTCGCAAGACAGACAGACACACCCAAAACAGGTACTCAGTGAATGCTTACATACAAGTAGATATTTCCTGAAGCCTCATTCTGCTTGAACTTGCGTTTTTTTATGAAAAGACGATTTTTAAAGATTGAGTTTTCAAATATTCAATTGTTTTGCCAATATTTTCACCAAGTGCAGACAAATAAAATGATAAACTACATTTTTTATTAAGAACTGTTTCAGTTGTTGTATTGAAGGGTAATTCTGATATGTCCCAAAGAAGTACAGGGAATTTACGGTAAATGATAGATCATTCAGCCTGAAAGTGCTGAGGATGTGAGATGCGCGAGGGACATCTGGCGGCTTAGCTTTGAAAACTCTCCATAGACTTCGGCAATATGCCTCCTGGCCGCTCCCGTTCTCTATGCCAGTACAGGGAGGTCCCGAAGATACGAGCAGTTAGGTTCCACCTGGCATACTCGTAAAGCGAAATCTCGTATAACGAATCACATAACTAATGGTAGAATATAGGTTTGGTTCCAGGACCCTATCAATTAAAAAAAAAAAAAAAAAAAAAAAAGACATGTTTTTCAAGCTAAAATAAAATTTGGTAATATTTAGTAGGGGTGCGAGAACCCCTTGAGGAATCCTATGATCCCTGGTGATATCCTATGGTGCTATCACAGGCGTGGGAGCTGACCTGACTTCTTCAGGAAGGCACATATTATACAGCAGATAACGGGGTGTTGTGTTGTGCGGGCGGCGGCCGATTTCCGCCGCCCGCGGAGATCTCCTTGATAATTATTTAGTAGGAAAGCGAGGACCCTTTGAGGAATCCTATGATAACTGGTGATATCCTATGGTGCTATCATAGGCGTAGGAGCTGACTGTCTTCTTCAGGAAGGCACAGGTGAGGCGGATGACGGCGGTTTTTGAGAGAGGCGGCGGATGGGGCAAGCCCGCTCCTCCGCCACGGTAGGTTTGGGCAGGGTTAAACGTCTTATCACTCGTTATTATGCAACTTAGTGATTATGGTGAGATGTTATATACACATGTCATTATCTAAATCAATGTAGCACCGTGTGTCACCTTAAATAAGGGTGAATTAAAGATGTTATGATGAGGTGACTGCTGGCAGAGCTGGCGGGGCAGTGAGTGACGGAGAAATTCTTGCCGCGAGGCCGCCCCATAACAAATATTCACTATTTCAACCCACATACACACCTTCTACCACCAATACACTAGCAACACAGGCTCCTTACTTATATATCTTACTATCTGATACATTAAAACTCCTTAAAACGCAAGCATTCCAAATAAAACGAGAATTGGTTTTAGATGACGGGGACAGAAGACAGAAAGAGGCAGTCTGGCATGCCATTCTTGCCCGGAAATATGTCTCGCTGGCTTGTGATTGGTCGAGAAGTTTTAAAAACTGTTTGTCATTGGCTGGTGATGGATGACGCCTTAGCCAGTCACAACCTTCCTACGCGTTTACGACCTACCGAGGGAGCTTTGTAGCTTCCGTCAAAGTAACACATACATAGGTATGTGTTACTTTGTTACTTTGGCTTCCGTCGTTAGGGAAAGTAGTATCTAGGTAGTGCGAGAGCAGGTTGTTGCTGGCCATACTACCTCCGTTGCTGGCTTCTCGCCGAGGGTTGTGAATTTTTGTAGGCCACATTGTCGTACCGAGCCACCAGAATTATCATATTTTCAGATTGATTATCGTACAACCTTAGGTAAAATCATATAGTCAGTAAATGACTTTATAATTTTAGTAAATAACTTGTAATTTACTTAAGTAAATAACTTGGTAATTTTACTCACCCCAGTTTGAATGTCGTAGCATTGGATTTTCGATGTCGTATATTGAAAATAGACCCTAATTTACACATCTCGTATCATCGGATTATCGTATATCGAATGCTCGTATAACGGGACCTCCCTGTATGTGGTTTCCGAGTAAAGACGCTTGGCTGTAGCTCCGACACTAACCATAGGAGTTTCTCGAAAATACCCTCATTGTAATTCCCACGCAAAGTTACCGTGCTTATCACAGGAGAACCTATCTTACCCTAACCGTATCTTAACGTAACCTAACCTGACGTGTTCAAGAGTAAACGCCACATACTCTTCCAGAAAACGGGACTATGCCTCCCGGCCAGGTGGTGGGCTGCCCTGTATCCACCACCGCCTACTTCCTATCTTTATCTTGCTATCGTTATTTTCTTATTTTGGTAACTTCCTCATCCCTCCATCACCACCCACTTTCCTTCTCCTCCTCCTCCTACTCATCTTCCTTTTCCTCCTCATCTTCCTTCTCTTTCTCCTTATCTTTTTTCTTCATCTTCTTCCTCTTCCACCACAGAGACAGCGAGGGAGCAACCTAACCTAACCTAACTTAACTTAACCTAATCTGTACCTAACCTAACCTCTTTTTTCCCTTTTTCCCCCTTTTTTAATCCACCACCACCACAGAGACAGCGAGGGAGCAGGCGTGATGGGGGGAGTGTGCGGGTGCCACGGTGCGTCCCTGGGGTTCGAGGCCCTGGGCACGTTCACCGTCAGGATGCTGGTCGGGGCGCTGGTCACCTTCGTCCTCGTCATCGTGGTCAGTCTGCTGGCCTTCTGGCACGCAGGTTAGTGTCCCCGCCTGCCATCCTACCTGTTTGACAATTAACCACTTGAGACCCAGAACGTAATTTCCATTGTAATTTGGGTACCATCAGACGATTTTTAGTGAATATAAGCAATGTTTTATAGATATGACCTGTTAATTATCATTGTCGACTAACTAATTTGGTATATTCAGTTACTTTCGTAATTTTATGGCTCAACAACAGACGATTTTATTTAACAAAGGAAAGATCTGGGCGTGAAGGGGTTAAGGGTTTTCTTCTGATTCTTTTTTATGTAGTGTAATGGTAACTCGTTTGTATCATAATACAACTCACATAGACGGCCGGCCGAATGGGCAAAACATTTTTTGGATGGCATTGCTTGTTTCATTTGGGTACCCATGTGGAATCATACCCATATGGGGTGAGCTTTTAGGCCAGGGTGGGTACCCCCGCAAGTTTGACCTTTTAGGGTCAATTTGGGGTCATTAAGTGCACTTTGGATAAAAATTTCATTTTTTTACCTTTTTTTTTTTTTTTTTCGTTTGCACCTTTTTTTTCAAGCCAATAACTCTATCTATATAAAGCAACAAAGGGGTCGTTCTGACCACAATTGACATTTTAGCGTCATATTGAGCTCACTAAGTGCATTTAGGGAGACAGTTTCTGTATTTTTGTTGTATTTTCCAATACTATTTTTTCCCAACAAATATTTATCAACATATGGGAAAACTATGATAAGTCTGACTATATTAGATATATATAATAGAACTAGAACTATGGATACAGAGAAAGCAATATTTTGTATAATATATTTATAATATATATATATAATTATTATTATATATATATAATAGTATATATATATATATATATATATAATGCAAACTGCCCTGAAATGATTGAAATACATGTACAAGCTGAACAAATTTATTACATTTATTTGCATTTTAATAACTTGATATACATGTAGCGGAGTTTATTATGTTCATTGTTATTCAGTCCGTTCGTCCTCTGTGATTGAGATGGGGTTGCGACATTGTTCTGCATTACAAGTACACGCTGGAGTGCTGCACACTTGTTCTTTTTTCAGGCAGCTGCAAGCCATCGGTCGGCATTTCGTTTTGCACCCACGTGCTACCAGTGCCACGCATGCCTGTGGGATCGGCAACAAATGCGTCCATACAACACACAAGCCATCGTCAGTGGCCCTCCACCCTTGTGATTCACATGGAGAACCAACTTCCAGTGTGGATTTATCTGCCTGAAGCCAAATTTTGGCTTGATAATTGGATCTCTTGAGATGCAGGCTGAACGCATCTCTTGTTGGTGGCAACATTTCTAGAGCTTTTTGTCCTTTCTGGAAAATTGCACTGCGCGCACAGTCAAGGCCTCTGCACGGCGTTTGACTACCATATAGACGACAAACAAATTCTTCAGCCAGTTCTGCTGGCCCGTCGCGCCCCACGCCCTGAAGCAGCTCTGGATGCTGCATATAGATCTTCCAACTGGACCTTTTCCCGTGACCTGAAAATGCGGAGGTGGACATCTGCTAGTCTGACCCTCATTGTCAAATCATATTTAGCATGGGACAAAATTTTGTCGGAGAGTCCCATTGTGGAGACTCCATGCATGTTATCGACGTTAGTGCTTTGGCAAAAAATGCAGCGCTTCCAGTCTGTAGAAGATACTGAACTACGGGAAACCCTGTGTGACAAGCCATCAGAATCAGATGTACTTGGTACCGGTTCCAAAGTCTTTTATTTCTTTCGTAGCCGCTGTAGCTTATTCTCCGCAGTGAAACTGCTGTAACAGTTTTTGTGCCATTTCAATGACGTATTGCTGAAGTCTAACTCCTCGATGCTGTGTATGTTTTTGATCACGATAGGGTAGGCTGTGTCATTTAATTGTTCTCTCTCCTGTGCAACGCTCAAGACGCGCTGCCAACCATGTTCTGAAGCTGCTTTCAACTGTTCTTGTGACTTCCGTTGACATATAAGACACAGTTCATAATTAATATCGTCGTCGTCGTCACTATGTTTTCGCTTGAGAACTACAGCAGGGTTAATGGACGCCATGACTATCTACTGTTGAACTTGTCCCTACCGCCGTCTCACTGAGGTCGACATCTGAAAATACATGCCATACCGTTAATTAACCATCACCGTGAATTAAGAAGCAAATTAGTACACGCATCTATAAAACTATTGCACACATGTTGCACATTATAGGTAGTGTTCAGGATAAAATCTGAAATATAAATAAGCTGAAGCATATTAATACAATAAAATGCCTGGCACTACAGAGCCAGAACACTACGCAGTGAGTAAGAATATTAGTGATGGACAGGCTGAAAAAAAGTCTGGAAGTATTATTGTATTAACATGATTAACCAGTGTCAAATTATAATGAAGCGAACAATATAACAAAAGCAATATACACATAGAACGTACATGTATATTACCCTATATGACAACGAAGCAACCAACAAAATCTCAAGCATTGACTATTATATGGTTTTATAACACAATGTAGTTCCTCTCGGTAACTTATGTAACATATATGCCAGAAATCGTTTATACTTGAACGTGCAACCTTGCATAATGTTGGATTATGAATGAACAAAATACGGTTAGCAAGGGCTTTGAAATACATACAGCATACAAAGAGTCCTGCAGAGATGTACCTGCCCACATGTCCTGGTTTTTCGCATGATGCATATTCATCATATATTCATACAACATCTACTTTAGAATTCGAGCAACAAATCGTATTTTTAGATGGTTTTTTTCTTAAATGTAATATTTTGCACACAATTTCTAGACAAGTATGATTCATTGTGGTCAGAACGACCCCTTTGTTGCTTTATATAGAGTTATTGGCTTGACAAAAAAGGTGCAAACCAAAAAAAAAAAAAAAGTAAAAAAAAAATGAAATTTTTACCCAAAGTGCACTTAATGACCCCAAATTGACCCTAAAAGGTCAAATTTGCGGGGGTACCCACCCTGGCCTAAAAGCTCACCCCATATGCGTATGATTCCACATGGGTACCCAATTCTAACAAGCAATGCCATCAAAACCTTTTTGAGAGCCCTTCCTGGGGGTTGGCCGGCCGTCTACACAGCCTTTATCGTACGTTTATGTTTTATTTTTGATCAATCAAACTGAATTTAAACACATAACAAAATAAAAAATAACGTACTCAAACATTATAGACTGTAGCATTATATTTTTTATTAGCGAATATATTTCCAAACACAGGTGAAAAGAAGTCAATAGACACACAGTTACATACACATACAAGGAGGGGATGGGGATGGGGCATGGAGGTATTATTGTGCTTACATAGCCTTCATACGTCCTCCACGCCGCTCCCTCCATGCCTCGATACCAACTCCTCGCCTATCACCGTACATGCAAATATAATAAATGTTCGATAGATTCATAATATGTATGTAGGGGAGAAAAAAGTGAGGTTGATCCTGGGTTTTCAGTATTAGTTCAGACGTGGAAGGGGGAGGTCAGGCGTTCTCTCTTTCCTCATTCTTTGTCTGTGCCATATGGTCTCTGATGTCTGGCACATTACCCCTTTTTTGGCATTAAATCAATCAATCACTCTTTTTCTCTCATCCTCCCCCTTCGACCAGCTTTGGCAAATGTGTGTGTGTGTGTGTGTGTGTGTGTGTGTGTGTGTGTGTGTGTGTGTGTGTGTGTGTGTGTGTGTGTGTGTGTGTGTGTGTGTGTGTGTGTGTGTGTGTGTGTGTGTGTGTGTGTGTGTGTGTGTGTGTGTGTGTGTGTGTATGTATGTATGTGTGTGTGTGTGTGTGTGTGTGTACGTGGTTCCATTATCGTAGACACTAATCTTATTTTCCTATTTTGGTAACTTCCTCATTACTCCATCACCATGCACCCACTTTCCTCCTCCTCCTTCTCCTCATCTTCCTTTTCCTCACCACATTCTCACCCCACGAGAATTCGTGGGGTGAGAATCTCACGTGAGATTCCTCACCTCTCACTCTCACTTCCATTTCCACACACGTTAAGTTCTTAGAAGAAAATGACATTATCAAAGATTCGCAGCATGGATTCAGAAATAAACGCTCATGCCTCTCAAACTTACTTGATTTTTACAATAGTGTATTCAAAATGTACGACAACACGAGGGCAGTAGACGTAGTTTACCTCGATTTTCAAAAAGCGTTCGACAAAGTTCCTCATAAGCGTCTCATTAGCAAAGTAAAAGCTCATGGTATAACAGGCCATCTTTCAAATTGGATAGAAAACTGGCTGTCAAATCGTAAACAAAGGGTGGTAATAAATGGAAATTCTTCTGACTAGACCAGTGTAAATAGTGGTGTTCCTCAAGGATCAGTTCTCGGACCTATCCTGTTCTTAATATACATAAATGACATTGACGAGGGAATCACATGCAGGATATCGAAATTTGCTGATGACACGAAAATCACAAACATAGCCTCTACAGAATCTCAGCGCCAACTCATACAAAACGACTTAAACACGCTAACAGAATGGTCAAAAACATGGCAAATGAATTTCAACCTTGACAAATGTCATGTACTACATATCGGTAATAACAACCCTCATAAAAGTTACGTGATGAACGATTTCCAACTAACAAGTGTTGATAAAGAAAAAGATTTAGGCGTTATAATCTCGAAAGATCTCAAACCGAATAACCAAAAATTATAGAGGTAGTAAAAACTGCAAATAAATTGGTTGGCTTTATTGGACGAACTTTCAGTTTCAAATCTGAAAAAGTTATACTCACTCTTTTTAACTCGCTTGTTCGCCCCCATCTAGAATACTGTGTGCAGTTCTGGTCACCTTATTTTAAAAAGGACATAGATAAACTAGAAAAAATACAGCGCAGAGTAACCAAAATGATACCTAGATTGCGAAATAAATCGTACGAAAATCGGCTCAAAGAACTTAACTTATTCCCACTAACAAAACGAAGGATAAGAAGTGACCTCATCGAAGTATTTAAAATCTTCAATGGATTTACGAACGTAGTACCAGAAAATCTTTTCACGCTAGACCGGTCAAGCTCAACTAGAAACAACGGATTTAAAATAAGCAGGAAACGGTTTGTAACGAACGAAGCAAAGTACTTCTTCACAAACCGTGTTGTAAACGTATGGCATGGGCTGCCGTCAGACGTAGTAAACTCAAATACAATAGAATCATTTAAAAATCGCCTCGATAAATATTTCATATCAAATCCCCGGTTGTCACTGTTTATCTCGGAATAATAAATTTATCTCGCGGGCCTCTGAAACTTACTCTCATTGCGTCTAATGATTGCGAGTCGCGTCTACACAACCCCTCCCACACGTCTCAGACAGCCCCGAGTAAACGGTCACTACTACAACTTTTGACCTGTGACGGGCTGTGGTTCAGTAAGGGCCCTGTCAGTTAGTGACCACCATCGGGATTTATATACCAGGGGTCACTGCTGCAGGGGGCATTGAAGTGCACGGCGTCCTACTTGGAAAGTGCACTACCGCAGTGGATTGAAACGGAGCTGGGGCCTGATTGACTGCTGCCTCCCAAGAAAGCGCCAGGCAAGGCTGCCGCACCACCCCTTGAACCTCCACACTGTGTTCCCACCATTACAAAACACACATAACATGACCTATCTATCAAGCACTAAACCTACCCCCACAAACTAGTAGTAGTTAGCCATAGATTACAGCTTTCAACTTTCCTCACAAATTCCATGCAGTTTTTCTATATTGCATGGTATCACTTCTTTTCCGGCCAGCTTCGGCTGGAGAGATGGGTGGGTGGGGAGGAGCCTTCTACTTCCTATCCTTTCTCTCTTATTATCTAGTTAGTGTAGTGTAGTTAAAGCAAACAGTCTTGTAAGGACCTATCGGTCTGTTGCTGTTTGTGTTTCCTTTGTATTCCCTTTGTATTCCTCCTCATCTTCCTTCTCCTTCTCCTCATCCTCCTTATCTTTTTTCTTCATCTTCTTCCTCTTACTATCCTCCTCCATCCTACTCATTCTCTTATCCTCCTCCTCCTCCTCCTCCTCCTCCTCCTCCTCCCTCCTCCTCCTCTCCTCCTCCTCCTCCTCTCCTCCTCCTCCTCCTAATCACCATGTGTCCTGTGCTGAAACTTTTCTTCCCTTTTTCTGGTGTATAAAGATTAGCATACATACTCTCTCCTCCTCGAATTTACGGTGTTTTTTCTCCTTTCCTGAAGGAGGGAAAGGATGGAGTCTAGTTCCTCTTATGTCCTTCTTCCTTAATTAATTAATACTACTACTACCTATAAGTAATACCTAATTATAGTAAACCAAGCAACTTCGTCCAAAGCCAACACGTTTTTTTTTTTATTGTCAGCTGCTTACGACCTCCTTGCTACCTTTCTAATGATAAAATTGTTTGTTTATGGTAGTCAACAATACTCAGGTTGCATCTAATTTGTTATCTTAATTCAGTGTTACAGAGTCAAAGGGTTTTATATTCACCGATCAAAATTTGGAGCAACACATTATTCGTGGTCGTATATCTGATCTGACTGTTTGTTTACATTTTGTTGAAGGGGCGTGGGCAAAACCTTACGCGGATAATGCTTGAACTATACCAAGGAAAGGCAGCAACAAGGCGTCACAGTGCGTCACAAAGCGTAATTGATCATATAGCTACAATGAGGAACTTTCTGCAAAGGTAACGCCACCAGATGTCTCTAGCGCTGTCACTTCTTCTGCACTTTGAGCCTGAATGATCTATCAATTAATGTAAACTCCCTGTACTTCTTCAGGGTTATATCAGAATTACAATTCAATACAACAACTGAAACAGTACTTAACAAAATTGTAGTTTAGTGTTTTGTGTAGTTTAGTCAGAGTGCAAAAGAAGTGACAGCACTAGAGACATCTGGTGGCCTTAGCTTTGAAAATTCCCCATACCTGAGGAGAGTTGTGACGCGCGTGTAGCCTATATTAGGGTCTCTTGATAAATTTCCGAAGATAACAGTATATCATTAAATTTTATACATGTATAACATGATATAGTG
This sequence comes from Chionoecetes opilio, assembly GCA_016584305.1. NCBI lineage: Eukaryota > Metazoa > Arthropoda > Malacostraca > Decapoda > Majidae > Chionoecetes > Chionoecetes opilio. The sequence goes on from JACEEZ010020120.1 coordinate 707,227, forward strand.
CGGGGTCATGCTTTGAGAACTTCCGCGGGTCTAGAGTGAACGGAAAGGCCCTGGCAGCAAGATGGCGCCCATAAATCGAGTTGTTAGTACTCTGTTATTCAAGGTATGACCCTTGTAACGCAGGTCTTACTTACTTCCTTACCCTCCCTTCTCCACTTTCATGCGTCTTATTACTATCTTTTCCCTTCATTATACAGTCAAAAAAGAATAAATATACTCTCCTCACGAATCCCATTATACGTCGTTACCGAAACCCTCAGCGCATCTATGGTTACCTACCTAATAAACTTTTTTTTCCTGATATTCTTTATTTCCTTCATATTTTTGTTTTTTTGTTTTTATACGCCAGATTCTGATGGTATATGACTTTCTTTCAAGAATTTTGCTCTTCTTTTATTTTCGGTTCCAACTTTGATACAGTGAGTAATAAACTTTTTTTCCCTGAAAATCTTTTTTTCTTTATATATATATATATAATATATATATATATATATATATATATATATATATATATATATATATATATATATATATATATATATATATATATATATATATATATATATATATATATATATATATATATATAATAATAAATAAATATTAAGAAAAAAGATTTTTCAGAAAAAAAAGTTTATTACTATATATATATATATATATATATATATATATATATATATATATATTATATATATATTATATATATATATATATATATATATATAATATATTTGTATACTACGCCCGATTCTGATGGTATACGATTTTTTTTCAAGAATTTTGCTTTTCTTTCAATTTTCGGTTCCAATTTTGATACAGTGAGTTTTTGATTTAAAGTAGAGAATTTAAAAGTGAGAATTAACTTTTTCCTGATATGCTTTTTTTCCTTCATATTTTTATTTTTGTTTTTATACGCCAGATTCTGATGGTATATGACTTTTTTTTCAAGAATTTTACTCTTTCTATTTTCGGTTCCAATTTTGATACAGTGAGTAATTAACTTTTTTTCCTGATATTCTTTTTTTCCTGCATATTTTTATTATTTTGTTTTCATACGCCAGATTCTGATGGTGTAGGACTTATTTCAAGAATTTTACTCGTTGACTTTTACTATTATATTTATGGATTCCAGACTTTTTTATTATATTTTGGATTCCTGACTTTTCTATTATATTTATGGATTCCAGACTTTTTCTATTATATTTATGGATTCCTGACTTTTCTATTATATTTATGGATTCCTGACTTTTTCTATTATATTTATGGATTCCAGATTTCTTTTTATATTATTATTTATGGATTCCTGACTTTTTCTATTATATTTATGGAAATCCTGACTTTTTCTATTATATTTATGATTCCTGACTTTTTCTATTATATTTATGATTCCTGACTTTTTCTATTATTTTTATGAATCCATGACTTTTCTATTATATTTATTGATTCCTGACTTTTTCTATTATATTTATGGATTCCAGACTTTTTCTATTATATTTATTGATTCCTGACTTTTTCTATTATATTTATGGATTCCTGATTTTTTGTATTATATTTATGGATTCCAGACTTTTTCTATTATATTTATGGATTCCAGACTTTTCTATATTTTATGGATTCCTGACTTTTCTATTAATTTATGGATTCCAGACTTTTTCTATATATTTATGGATTCCAGACTTTTTCTATTATATTTATGGATTCCAGACATTTTCTATTATATTTATGGATTCCAGACTTTTTCCATTATATTTATGGATTCATGACTTTTTCTATTATATTTATGGATTGCATGACTTTTCTTATTATATTTATGGATTCCAGACTTTTTCATTATATTTATGGAAAATCATGACTTTTTCTATTATATTTATGGATTGTGACTTTTTCTATATATTTATGGATCAGACTTTTTCTATTATATTATAAAATCATGACTTTTTCTATTATATTTATGATCCTGACTTTTTCTATTATATTTATGAAATCATGACTTTTTTATTATATTTATGGATTCCTGACTTTTTCTATTATATTTATGGATTCCTGACTTTTTCTATTATATTTATTGAATCCAGACTTTTTCTATTATATTTATGAATTTCCAGACTTTTTCTATTATATTTATGGATTCCTGACTTTTCTATTATATTTATGGATTCCTGACTTTTTCTATTATATTTATGATTCAGACTTTTTCTATTATATTTATTGATTCCAGACTTTTCTATTATATTTATGGATTCCAGACTTTTTCTATTATATTTATTGATTCCAGACTTTTTCTATTATATTTATGGATTCCAGACTTTTTCTATTATATTTATGGATTCCAGACTTTTTCCATTATATTTATGGATTCCTGACTTTTTCTATTATATTTATGGATTGATGACTTTTTCTATTATATTTATGGATTCCAGACTTTTTCTATTATATTTATGAAATCATGACTTTTCTATTATATTTATGGATTCCTGACTTTTTCTATTATATTTATGAAATCATGACTTTTTCTATTATATTTATGGATTCCAGACTTTTTCTATTATATTTATGAAATCATGACTTTTTCTATTATATTTATGGACGCATGACTTTTCTATTATATTTATGGATTCCTGACTTTTCTATATATTTATGGATTCCAGACTTTTTCTATTATATTTATGAAATCATGAATTTTTCTAATATATTTAAGGACTCATGACTTTTCTATTATATTTATGGATTCCTGACTTTTTCTATTATATTTATGGACTCCTGACTTTTTCTATTATGTTATGGATTCCTGACTTTTTCTATTATATTTATGGATTCCTGACTTTTTCTATTATATATATGGATTCCAGACTTTTTCTATTATATTTATGGATTCCTGACTTTTTCTATTATATTTATGGATTCCTGACTTTTTCTATTATATTTATGGATTCCAGACTTTTTCTATTATATTTATGGATTCCTGACTTTTCCATTATATTTATTGATTCCTGACTTTTTCTATTATATTTATTGATTCCTGACTTTTTCCATTATATTTATTGATTCCTGACTTTTTCTATTATATTTATTGATTCCTGACTTTTTCTATTATATTTATGGATTCCTGACTTTTTCTATTATATTTATTGATTCCAGACTTTTTCTATTATATTTATGGATTCCTGACTTTTTCTATTATATTTATTGATTCCAGACTTTTTCTATTATATTTATTGATTCCTGACGTTTTCTATTATATTTATGGATTTCTGACTTTTTCTATTATATTTATTGATTCCTGACTTTTTCTATTATATTTATGGATTCCTGACTTTTTCTATTATATTTATGGATTCCTGACTTTTTCTATTATATTTATGGATTCCAGACTTTTTCTATTATATTTATTGATTCCTGACTTTTTCTATTATATTTATTGATTCCAGACTTTTTCTATTATATTTATTGATTCCTGACTTTTCTATTATATTTATTGATTCCTGACTTTTTCTATTATATTTATGGATTCCAGACTTTTTCTATTATATTTATTGATTCCTGACTTTTTCTATTATATTTATTGATTCTTGACTTTTTCTATTATATTTATTGATTCCTGACTTTTTCTATTATATTTATTGATTCCTGACTTTTTCTATTATATTTATTGATTCCAGACTTTTTCTATTATATTTATTGATTCCTGACTTTTTCTATTATATTTATTGATTCCTGACTTTTTCTATTATATTTATGGATTCCTGACTTTTTCTATTATATTTATTGATTCCTGACTTTTTCTATTATATTTATGGATTCCTGACTTTTTCTATTATATTTATTGATTCCTGACTTTTTCTATTATATTTATTGATTCCTGACTTTTTCTATTATATTTATGGATTCCTGACTTTTCTATTATATTTATTGATTCCTGACTTTTTCTATTATATTTATGGATTCCTGACTTTTCTATTATATTTATTGATTCCTGACTTTTTCTATTATATTTATGAATTCCTGACTTTTTCTATTATATTTATTGATTCCTGACTTTTTCTATTATATTTATTGATTCCAGACTTTTTCTATTATATTTATGGATTCCAGACTTTTTCTATTATATTTATTGATTCCTGACTTTTTCTATTATATTTATTGATTCCTGACTTTTTCTATTATATTTATTGATTCCAGACTTTTTCTATTATATTTATGGATTCCTGACTTTTTCTATTATATTTATTGATTCCTGACTTTTTCTATTATATTTATGGATTCCTGACTTTTTCTATTATATTTATGGATTCCTGACTTTTTCTATTATATTTATGGATTCCTGACTTTTCTATTATATTTATTGATTCCAGACTTTTCTATTATATTTATGGATTCCAGACTTTTTCTATTATATTTATTGATTCCTGACTTTTTCTATTATATTTATGGATTCCTGACTTTTTCTATTATATTTATGGATTCCTGACTTTTTCTATTATATTTATGGATTCCAGACTTTTTCTATTATATTTATTGATTCCTGACTTTTTCTATTATATTTATTGATTCCAGACTTTTTCTATTATATTTATTGATTCCTGACTTTTTCTATTATATTTATTGATTCCTGACTTTTTCTATTATATTTATGGATTCCAGACTTTTTCTATTATATTATTGATTCCTGACTTTTTCTATTATATTTATTGATTCCTGACTTTTTCTATTATATTTATTGATTCCTGACTTTTTCTATTATATTTATTGATTCCTGACTTTTTCTATATATTTATTGATTCCAGACTTTTTCTATTATATTTATTGATTCCTGACTTTTTTATTATATTTATTGATTCCTGACTTTTTCTATTATATTTATGGATTCCTGACTTTTTCTATTATATTTATTGATTCCTGACTTTTTCTATTATATTTATGGATTCCTGACTTTTTCTATTATATTTATGGATTCCTGACTTTTTCTATTATATTTATTGATTCCTGACTTTTTCTATTATATTTATGGATTCCTGACTTTTTCTATTATATTTATTGATTCCTGACTTTTTCTATTATATTTATGGATTCCTGACTTTTTCTATTATATTTATTGATTCCTGACTTTTTCTATTATATTTATGAATTCCTGACTTTTTCTATTATATTTATTGATTCCTGACTTTTTCTATTATATTTATGGATTCCAGACTTTTTCTATTATATTTATTAATTCCAGACTTTTTCTATTATATTTATGGATTCCAGACTTTTTCTATTATGTTTATGGATTCCTGACTTTTTCTATTATATTTATGGATTCCTGACTTTTCTATTATATATGGATTCCAGACTTTTCTATTATATTTATGGATTCCTGACTTTTCTATTATATTTATGGATTCCTGACTTTTTCTATTATATATATGGATTCCAGACTTTTTCTATTATATTTATGGATTCCTGACTTTTTCTATTATATTTATGGATTCCTGACTTTTTCTATTATATTTATGGATTCCTGACTTTTTCTATTATATTTATGGATTCCTGACTTTTTCTATTATATTTATGGATTCCTGACTTTTTCTATATATTATGAATTCCTGACTTTTTCTATTATATTTATGGATTCCTGACTTTTTCTATTATATTTATGGATTCCAGACTTTTTCTATTATATTTATGGATTCCTGACTTTTCCATTATATTTATTGATTCCTGACTTTTTCTATTATATTTATTGATTCCTGACTTTTTCCATTATATTTATTGATTCCTGACTTTTTCTATTATATTTATTGATTCCTGACTTTTTCTATTATATTTATGGATTCCTGACTTTTTCTATTATATTTATTGATTCCAGACTTTTTCTATTATATTTATGGATTCCTGACTTTTTCTATTATATTTATTGATTCCTGACTTTTTCTATTATATTTATGGATTCCTGACTTTTTCTATTATATTTATTGATTCTTGACTTTTTCCTATTATATTTATTGATTCCTGACTTTTTCTATTATATTTATGGATTTCTGACTTTTTCCATTATATTTATGGATTCCTGACTTTTTCTATTATATTTTTTTTTTCTTATTATATTTGTTTTTTTGTTTTTATGCGCCAGATTCTGATGGTATATGACTTTTTTTCAGGAATTTTGCTCTTCTTTCTATTTTCGGTTCCAATTTTGATACAGGGAGTAGGTCGATGCCGTTATAATTATAGACGTTCCGCTATACTTAAGACTTTTCATCGTACAAAGTGAGGAAGATACTTGGTAAGCTGTCTTTTATGCATACTCATCACCTTTTAGCAAGTATGTATCCTCATCCTACTTCCTTATAATATGTTACCTTCCTTTGCTTTTGTGTATGTGTCCTTACCCATCCCTTAACCCCATAACACCCAGAGATCTTTCCTTTGCTATAAAAAAAATTGTATGTTGTTAGCCATAAAATAAGGATACGTAACTGAATATATCAAATTAGTTAGTCGACAAGGATACTAAACAGATCATATCTATAAAATATTGCTTATATTCACTAAAAATCGTCTAATGGTACCCAAATTACAATGGAAATTACGATCTTGGCCTCAAAGGGTTAATTAACTTACGTTTCTCCACCTGTATCTATCACTATTGATCCTCCGCTTTGTAAGGCAAGAAGGAAGTGAGTTAGAAAGGAGAATGTATCGAATGAGGATCAAATATAACAAGGAATAGACTTTGTTCTTGAAGTAGGTTATTTGTTAGGTGTTTAATGAAGGGTTTAAAAAGTCCTATTTAGTAGTGCTGATTTTTTATATGTGTTGTTTTGATTATGTTAGTTATTATAAAAGTGTAAAAAGTGTTAATAAAGTGTTTAATGAAGTAGGTTATAGTTATATAATTAATGAGAAAGATATAAAGCAAGTAATAGTAGAGTTGTGTGGTTGCCTTGTTCTTTATTCTCTCTCTTTCTCTCTCTCTCTCTCTCTCTCTCTCTCTCTCTCTCTCTCTCTCTCTCTCTCTCTCTCTCTCTCTCTCTCTCTCTCTCTCTCTCGCTCTCTCTCTCTCTCTCTCGCTCTTTTCCCCTTTTTGCTACTATCCCTTATGAATGAGTACCCTGACCCGCCTTCATCATCAAGCGCCGAGCCTCCCCCTTCCCCTCCCTTCCTTTCATTCAAGAGAAACAGAGGACGAGTAGACACAACATCACGTGTTCAAGGCCGCGCCAGGGAGAGCAAGGGGTGTGGAGGGTGTAGCTTTTGGGCTTGTGTGGTTGATCTTTCCTTTTATTCGTGCTTTTTGTCTTAGTTTGGTATTTGTCGTCAGAACACACACACACACACACACACACACACACACACACACACACACACACCAGAGGTGGGCACTTCCGCAAACACTTCCGCAAACCGCAACTTCCGCAAGTTGCAGAACTCCGAATTCGTTTGCGGATTTGCGGAAATGTAAATGTTTGCGGATTTGCAAAGAGAAGGAGAAGGAGCAGGAGAAGGAGCAGGGGCAGGAGAAGGAGCAGGAGAAGGAGCAGAGGAAGGAGCAGGAGAAGGAGCAGGAGGAGCAGGAGAAGGAGCAGGAGAAGGAGGAGCAGGAAAAGGAGCAGAAGGAGGAGCAGGAAAAAGAGCAGAAGAAGGAGCAGGAGAAGAAGCAGGAGGAGAAGGAGGAGCAGGAGAAGGAGCAGGAGGAGCAGAAGAAGGAGGAGCAGGAGAAGGAGCAGCATGCAGGAAAAGGACGATTGATTGAAAATGGATTTTAATGAGGTTGGAGCTGATTCTTGGCGGAGACTCAACCAATGAGTGAGAAGAAACATTGGTGAGGTTGGAGTTAAGAAGAATAGAACCAAACACCACAGATCCAAATATAAAAGCAGATGAGAACGTTAAAGTCCTGACATAATAAGGGTGAGGTAGACATAGGAGTTAAGAGACAGGTAGGATCTAGGACGCACACCTAATCCTTATTAGGTCATGTTACCAACTCCAATTTTTTTTATCCCATCGCGGCCTCCTATGTCACGACGCCTCACCATCAACAGCAAAGTGATCTTGTGCACGATGACCAAAATGTGTCCAAAGCTTCACACAGTCCTGAATATGCTCTACGCCGCCCTGCTGCTGCTGGTGCTGGCGGGGGACGTGGCCACCATCATCTACGGCCACCACCACCACCTCCATCACCACCACGACCCAGCCGCCGCAGAGCCCCTGGACGAGTACGTCACCACCCTCATGCACGGGTCCCGCCGCCACCACCACCAGGACCCACCTGCCGGGGATACACAGGGGGAGGTGTTGAGGGAGCTGGTCTGGGGAGGACTCCTTCTATGCTCCACGCTGCCCCTCCTGGCCCTCTGCCGCCTCCTGCCGTCCCGCGTCAAGGTCCTGTGTCAGGTCTGGTACGTCGCTCACTTCACATGGAGCGACGACCGGGCACGGTACGCCCTGCACGTCCTGTACGGCCTGCAGGTGCGTCCCGTGGTGGACGCCCTCGGCCTGTCCTTCCTGCAGGCCGTGGACACCCTGGACTACTGGTGGTGGTGCCTGCAGGGCCTTCTCCTGGTGGTGCTCGTCAGGGCTCTCTCCGGCAGCGACGAGGAAGACGACACCGACTCTGACGACACCGACGACAACGAGCTGATGGAGGTGGTGGTTATGGCAGGGCGGGAGGGTGAGGTTGAGGGGCCCTTCTCGCGCCTCCCGGCCCTCCCTCCCGCTGCCGCCCGCCTGGCCTGTCCTCCCGCCGCGCCAGACAGCCTTTACGCCGTGGTGTGCATCGGCGGCGCAGTGGTAGAGTTCTCGACCATCTCGCTGGCCGATGCAGACTACTGAGCGCCATGTCAGGTGAAGGAGTGAGGTGGTAACAGTGGTCTATATATAGATCATATACTCTATATAGATCAAAACAATGAAACAAATGGTTAAAATAGAAAAAAAATCAAAAGCAAAAGCAAAAAACAAAATGACTGGTAGTAGTATAGAGATATATCTTTACGCTAGATTCACTAACATACATGATTACTTTCTGTCTTACTGCATACCGTATATATTTTTCTACATATTTCACAAATATTCTACATATGCTACGTATTTGGATTTATATTTTTTTCCTGGTTATTTGGTACGCATGACTGTATAGAATAATCACTATAGATGGTGTTGTGTGTGTGTGTGTGTGTGTGTGTGTGTGTGTGTGTGTGTGTGTGTGTGTGTATGTGTGTGTGTGTGTGTGTGTGTGTGGAAAAGTTATTTATTTACCATATTATTCAGATTTTAAGTTTATAATAAGTAATGTATTTAGTCGAGGAGAAGACCGTATATGAGTCGGCGTTTCTATAAGGTTAAAGATAAAAATAATACAGGAAGAAAACTAGAGTTGCCTCTCATATATATTTAAGTATTTCTGATTCAGGTTCTCTTTAAACATGAACATTATTTGAAAAGTGGGGCAAGGAGGCAATTTTTCCTGCTCCTCCTACTCCTGCTCCTCCTGCTCCTCCTGCTCCTCCTTCTCCTTCTTCTCCTTCTCCTTCTCCTTCTCCTGCTCCTCCTTTTCCTTCTCCTGCTCCTCCTGCTCCTCATCTTTCAAGTGTTTAACTTAGCATATTATTGAGATTTTAAGTTCATGAGTCTGTCCGTCAGTATATGAGTCCGCGTTTCTCTACTAAAGAACACAATACAAGAAAATCCTTTCATATATTGTTAAGTATTTCGGATTCAGGCTCACTCTAAACAGAAAAATTATGGGAGAAACAGAAAACATAAGAAAAAGAAAATTAGCAATATAATTCTGATAGAAAATCGACTAAGTAATTAAGATTATTTCGGATTAGGCTAATATAAAAAACTCTAAAACATGAAAATTATTGGAAAAACAGAAAACATTAAAAAATCAAGAAAAATAGCAATACAATTTTGATAGAACATTTATTAATAACTATTTGACTAACCTGTGTAACTGCGCCATATGGGTCCGTCTAAAATAATGCATGAGAAAGTTGCGAGGCCGTGGAGTTTTCTCTGTCTTTCTGTCTGTCTGCATATCTGTCTGTATGTCTGTCTGCCTTCCTTTCTTTCTATCTATCTTTCTGTGTCTGTGTGTATGTATGTCTGCCTTTCTTTCTGTTTGTCTGCCTTTCTTTCTGTCTGTCTGCGTCTGTCTGTATGCCTTCCTTTCTTGTTGTCTGTCTGTCTGTCTTTTTGCGTCTCCTGTCTGTATGTCTACCTTCCTTTCTTTCTATATGTCTGTCTCTGTCTGTCTGTCTGTCTGTGTCTACCTACCTTCCTTTCTATCTGTCTATCAAGCTTGATTGCCTCCCAGCGCAGACGGGACAGCCTGCACCACACGCATCAAAAATGAAGGGCTACTATTTTTTTCCCATGATTTTATATTTCCTCTAGTCGTAGGAAGCCCCAGTGTATAAAGTCTTGTGTCTCTCTCCTGTAGTGGTGTAATGAATAGCGTATGTCCTGTGTGGAGTTCAATTTGCAAGTCAGCCTTATAAGAACATAAGAAGAAAATAAGGAAGCTACAAGAGGCCGTGAGACCTACACGTGGTAGTTCCTGTTACTTAACACTACCTACATCCACCTTACATCCCCATCCATAAAATGTGTATAGTCTCCTTTCAAAACTCCCTATTGATTCTACACTAACTACCTGATGACTTGAGTCCATTCCAATCATCTACCACCCTATTTGTGAACCACTTTCTCCCTATTTCTTTTCTAAATCTACGTTTTTCCAATTTGATGAACTAGATGGATGAAGAGTGTTCAGTAAAGCAGTGTTATTTAGCGAACGAGCTATGAAGGGAATGGGACTCGTTCACACTCGTATTAAAAAAAATTGGCCAGTTGCGAGAATGTAAAAGTCATATCGCAATATTTTTCTTGCTCTTAATTGAGGATGGGCATCCACTTGACATTTCATGACATTTAGGGTGCTTGCTGAGGTTTTACATCCTCGCCCTGGCCACTTATAATGTTCTGGTGTCGCGACTGCCGCGACACCGCCAACCCACCGTGAAACTTTCCACCCACTTATGCAATCATCTCCTCGTAACATCCACAATCCTTGATATTTCTTCCACTGGCCTCTCTGCCTTGTGTAGAGATACAATAACTTTAATTTGCTCCTTTGTTAGGTCTTTCTTGCCACTCATTATGCAAATAATGACAGTTATACCAATGCGCGTCTGTTCAAATTACTCGCGGGAAGGAAGGCGATACTTTTTTTAAATGCTTCGTCTATAATATGACAATTGGCTATCTGAACATTGCCCTCAAGCGTCTTGATGGACTTGTTCCCGTGGGCCTTTAACCAAGCTGCCTAGTATGTACATGATATCTCCTTCGAAGTACATAGCTCCATAGAGTACATTTTTCCTGACATTCCCGGTATGTAAGCGCTGTGTTATGAAAATAGTCGCATAACATGCTTTAGCCGCGCTGTGTAGTATAGTAGCATGCAGTAAGCCCAAAACTTACGACTAAATATACCTACATAAAACAATTAATAGGACTTGACAGCACGTGCCTTCCCTCGGGTCATTTCTATACGCGGAGAATTCAAATAGTGTCTCATCATACACTGTCTCTCTCATACTCCGGCAAGCAAAATGTGGCGTGTCACCTTCATATACCTAGCATAATATTAGTACTCGGTATTAACATTCTCTCTCTCTCTCTCTCTCTCTCTCTTCTGTCTGTCTCTTCTTCTTCTCGTCTGTCTCTTCTTCTGTCTGTCTGTCCTGTCTGTCTGTCTGTCTGTCTGTCCTGTCTGTCTGTCTGTCTGTCTGTCTGTCTCTCTCTCTCTCTCTCTCTCTCTCTCTCTCTCTCTGTCTCTTCTGTCTCGTCTCTCTCTCTCTCTCTCTCTCTCTCTCTCTCTCTCTCTCTCTCTCTCTGTCTCTCTCTCTCTCTCTCTCTCTCTGGATATATACAAGATAGCTAGCTGGATTGATTAATACGTACATGAATAACGAGACAGTAAAACGCATGCATCACTGAATAATAACTTGTTGAATAGTATTTTCCTTTTTCTATATTTGTATAATGTTTGAAGGTTTGACTATTTTTCTTTAAAGAGTTATTGGAAACCTCTGCCATGTCATCGTTTATTTGATTTCATTCACTTATCTCATGACTATTATTTTTTTTAGGGTAGAAAATATTGTAGGAAAAATATACATTCCTATCTATTCTATTCATCTATTCCTAAAAAATATCTAACACTACTGTATTTTTTTTCCATCGAAGAAAAATATGTTGTTCAAAAAATATGTGTAGGTGAAAATTCAATAATGGGATTGTTATTTCACTCTTTTTGGCGACCCAATTCATTTTTCCATTTTATTTTGACGTTGCTGTATAAAAAGAATATGAATCATCACTTATCATTTTTATATTTGTCTGTCTGTATGTCTTTCTTTGTCTGTCTTTCTGTCTCTGTGTCTTTGTCTGTATGTCTACCTTCCTTTCTCTCTGTCTTTCTGTCTTTTTGCATATCTGTCTGTATGTCTGTCTGTCTTTCTTTTTTTTCTCTGTCTTTCTGTCTTGTGTCTTTGTTTGTATGTCTGCCTTCCTTTCTGTCTATCTGTCTTTTTTGCATATCTGCCTGTATGTCTGTCTGCCTTCCTTTCTGTCTGTCTGTCTGTCTGTCTCTGTGTCTTTGTCTGTATGTCTGCCTTCCTTTCTTTCTATCTCTGTCTTTCTGCGCCTCTGTCTGTATATCTGTCTGCCTTCCTTTCTGTCTGTCTGTCTGTATTTCTGCGTCTCTGTCTGTCTGTCTGTCTACCTTTCTTTCTGCCTGTCTGTCTTTCTTCGCCTCTGTATGTCTACCTTCCTTTCTATCTGTCTGTCTGTCTCTCTGTCTACCTACCTTCCTTTCTATTTGTCTGTCTGTCTTTTTGCGTTTCTGTCTGTTTGTCCACCTTCCTTTCTTTCTTCTCCTGTCTGTCTGTATGTCTACCTTCCTTTCTTTCTTCTCCTGTCTATATATATGTCTACCTTCCTTTCTTTCTTCTCCTGTCTGTATATATGTCTACCTTCCTTTCTTTCTTCTCCTGTCTGTATATATGTCTACCTTCCTTTCTTTCTTCTCCTGTCTGTATATATGTCTACCTTCCTTTCTTTTTCTATGTTTGTCTGTCTTTCTGCGTCTCCTTCTGTCTGTATGCCTACCTTCCTTTCTTTCTATGCGTCTTTGTATGTCTGTCTGTCTTCCTTTCTATCTGTCTGTCTGTCTGCGTCTGTTTATCTGTCTTGTATGCGTTGCAGGGTGTCCCAAGGGAGGCTTTCAGTGCAGGGACGGGCAGTGTCTCGCGCGCAGCCGCAGGTGTGACAACGAGAACAACTGTGCCGAGCGCGAGGACGAGGAGGATTGCAGTGAGTATACTTCCTTGAATGTGTGGCGAGGACAGTGTATCAGGATCTCTCTCTCTCTCTCTCTCTCTCTCTCTCTCTCTCTCTCTCTCTCTCTCTCTCTCTCTCTCTCTCTCTCTCTCTCTCTCTCTCTCTCTCTCTTTAACCTGTTGCATGCAGTCCCCACCACATCTCTTTTCTTCCTTTCCTCCATTTTTGTATTCCATTTTCTCTTTTCACAACCTATATCTCACTTTTTATTTCACCCATCTATCTATCTTTTCTCTCTCTTTGTGCATCCCCCTTCCTCTATTTCTCTATCTATCCCTAACCCATCTTTTATTTCTTTTTGAGGGGCTTCCTTTCTTTCTTTCTGCCTCCTTTTAGCTTCCTCACCTCTTCATTTAACTTTATCGCCTCTGCACCATATACCGTCACTCTCTTCCTCTTCCCCTCTTCCCCTCTTCCTCTGCCCTGCCCTAATGCACTCTTTCATTGCAGTGTTGCCAGACGGTGTTGACGTGAAACACCTGTCCTTCCCCGCCGCAAGTACCGCGCCTTGTAGTGAGTAAAAATAGCATTCGTTATGTTTTAGGCTCACTGCATGCTACTACTATTACTACTACTACTACTACTACTACTACTACTACTACTACTACTACTACTACTACTACTACTACTACTACTACTACTACTACTACTACTACTACTACTACTACTATACTTCTACTACTACTACTACTACTACTACTACTACTACTACTACTACTACTTCTACTACTACTACTACTACTACTACTACCACTACTACTACTGCTACTACTACTACTACTACTACTACTACTACTATTACCAAAGGTGGGCATTCCGCAATTTTAGTCCGCAATTCCGCAATTCCGCAACTTGCGGAATGGTAATTTGGTTGCGGAATTGCGCAATTACGGATGCCTGAAAAAATTGCGGATTTACGAATTGCGGACCGCCAAAATTTTGAAACGCAATCGCAATAACTTGCGGAATGGGTAATTCGGTTGCGGAATTGCGCAATTACGGATGCCTGAAAAAAATGCAGAATTGCGGGTTGCGGACCGCCAAAATTTTGAAACGCAATCGCAATAATTGTGACGGTCACCACCTTCAAAGTGGCAAGTGCCCGCGTGAACATAAGTTCCCACCAAATATTGTGGAGACGACACTGCCAACTGCCAACTTGCCAAGTGTAGCACAGTCACTCAGTCAGTGCGTGCTGGAACTTGGGATTGAGAGCGTGTACGCTGGCCGTGTGTGTGATTAGTTGCCAACCTCCACATGCTAAACCAGAAAAAGTGGGAGGAGGAGGAGGAGGAGGAGGAAGAGGAAGATTAGTAGATTACTCAGATTAGTGATTATTAGCCAGTAGACTGTGAAGTGTAAAAGTAAAGAAAAACACTAAAAGAGACAAATACTTAATTGTGAAGGACAAGTAACAAGTATAGACAGAAACAGAATAGGAATACAGAAGTATTAAACACTAATAAAGAGTCTAGAGACATTTTTTGTTTTAATTGTAGGTGTTTAAGAGTCTAGAGATGTTTAAGAGTCTAGAGACATTTTTTGTTTTAATTGTAGGTGTTTTCAGTTTTCTTTTAATTGTAGGTGTCAAAATTAGTTTGCGGAATTGCGGAATTGCGACTGCGAAAAAAGGCCTATCTGAAAATAATTGCGGAATTGCGATTGCGGACTGGTGCAGGTCTGAATTGCGGAATTGCGATTGCGGAATTGTAAAAAAAATTGCGATGCCCACCTCTGACTATTACTACTACTACTATCTACTACTACTATATACTACTACTACTACTACACTACTACTACTACTACTACTACTACTACTATTACTACTACTACTACTACTACTACTATATACTACTACTACTACTGATACCAACATACACATACTCAGTAACACGGTAACACTCATTCTACCATCGTCTGTGTCTTCAGATATCTGTGTGTGCCCTTCGCCTCATCGCCTCGACCAGTGTGTCCTGCCCTCGCCGCCACTCCTGAGCCTCGCCCGCTGCCACCTGACGACTCACTCACCTACCAGGGAAGCGTCGGGGGTAAGATCTCCTCGCAGTGCCTCCAATCGCTTTCCGAAAAACTATATTGTAAAAGCACGAATGGCGTCAACAGGGCGAAGTGAAGCTGTAAGAGTGAATGTCACGCGATGGGAACTACAAGACAGATGGCTGGCAAAGAAGAAAACGATCAAGATGAATGTGTATGGAGCAAAGGAAAATGGAACGGCAGTGAGGATGAAGAAGATAATCCTGATTGATAGAAAGTGCAGAGAAAATATTGGTACACGGAGAATGTTAACTAGAAAGGAAACTTACGAGAAGGGTAAGATTACTGCTTTTTACATGCAGAATAGACGCTTATCTGACGACACTTTAAAAACTCCAGAACTATCGCGTGGAGGGTTGCTTTACAGGGACGAGTGTGTGTCTCGCTGCTCAACACGACCCTATGGCGGCTACCGGCACGCAAAGAGTTTTGTGAAGAGAAAGAAAATCAATTCGTTACTCAGAGTTAAGTCCCCAGGCTTCTGGTACGGCAGTAGGCGTGATCCAATGTTGAGGAGGAGGAATAGTGGTCTGCGAGGCCCTTTTTACATGCGGTGCAGGACCCCTCATGTTACCAAGAGTGGCAAGAAACAAGCGGTGGAAGATAAGGCTTTCTGGAGAACTACAGCAAACATAGAAGGTAACAAAACCCTGACATCCATCTACCAGCATCAATCTCCCGTTAGGAAAAAGAGAACCAAGATGAGACTGAGGCGCCAGGTGAGGACAGGAGACGCCGCGAGTAACCCAGATACAAACACTGACCTTCAGCAGAGCAAACACACTGCTGGAAAAATGGATGACGATGACACCGCGTCGATGCTGACCTCGCCTGTCAACGTGACCCTTGAGGAGGAGGAAGAAGGTAAAGATCAAGAGAATGTACATCTTAACGAGGAGGAAACAGCATCAAATAACTCAGAAGTCCCAGCCCAGCGTCCAGACGAAGAGATGCAGGACTCCTGTCTCTGCGAAATGAGCAGTCACCTCACGTGTGTCGGCGCTCACACCCGCAACATCTCGCACAGGATTGTGGGGGATATGAAGCAACTGTGAGTACACGTGATAGGGCCTTACCTGTGACTCTTCCCTTCATTTCCCTTCGCCCCCAGTCACTAATACAAGTAAAGAATGAGAACAAAGAAGTCACAATGTAGTGTTTCATCTCTATCAGACTTCACATTGCAATTAATTAACCCCTTGAGGCCCACAACGTAATTTTCATTGTAACATGACTACCATTAGACAATTTTGATGAATATAAGCAATATGTAATAGATATGACCTGTTTAGTATCCTTGTCCACTAGCTAATTTGGTATACTAAGTCACTTTTCGTAATTTTATGTTCTAACAACAGACGATTTTATATAGCAAAGGAAAGATCTGGGCGTGAAAGGGTTCATACTGAGGAAATGGCGTCGTTCAAATGTTATAAAGTTAATGAATGGCTTCACCTACACTTGGGAAATACAGGTAGACGTTAGGTGTCCCCCGCCAGCACCTATCCACCTATCCCCCCACCCTCCCTCTCCACCTGTCCCTCCACCCTCTTTCTCCACCTGTGTCACACCTGCCATGCACACCCTTCCTCCTCCTCCTCCTCAGAACGGTGACCAGTGACGACGCCCTGACCCTGGAGGACGAGGTCATCACACGATACGTCACCCTCCGAACACTGTAAGCCACCACCACCACCACTACCACCATTACTATAACAGCCATCACCACTACTATCATCACCACCATCATCACTACCACCATAACTACACCCATCACCACTACTATCATCACCACCACCATCACTACCACCATAACTACACCCATCACTACTACTATCTTCACCACCACCATCACTACCACCATAACTACACCCATCACTACTACTATCTTCACCACCACCACCACTACCACCATTACTACACCCATCACCACTACTATCATCACCACCACCACCACTACCACCATAACTACACCCATCACCACTACTATCATCACCACCACCATCACTACCACCATTACTACACCCATCACCACTATTATCATCATCACCACCACCACTACCACCATTACTACACCCATCACCACTACTATCATCACCACCACCACCACTACCACCATAACTACACTCATCACCACTACTATCATCACCACCACCATCACTACCACCATTACTACACCCATCACCACTACTATCATCACCACCACCACCACTACCACCATAACTACACCCATCACCACTACTATCATCACCACCACCACCACTACCACCACAACTACACCCATCACCACTACTGTCATCACCATTGTCACCCCCACCATCACCACCAGAACCATTATATCTATTCATTTCACCATCACCACAACCACCATCACAACCACCATCACAACCACCTCCATCAACACCACAACCACCATCACAACCACCTCCATCAACACCACAACCACCATCACAACCACCTCCATCAACACCACAACCACAACCACCACAACAATAAGCTGCACCATCATCACCATAACCACTACCATCACAACCACCTCCATCAACACCACAACCACAACCACCACAACAATAAGCTGCACCATCATCACCACAACCACTACCATCACAACCACCTCCACCAACACCACCTTATTACCTGGATATTAAACGTTATATTAATTTTTTATCTGAATTTTCATTGTGGTTGGGTTTAAGTACCTCGATTATAATGAAAAGGAAAATACGAGGCAAGCGTTATGAGGTTGAGGTTGAAGAGGAGGTTGAGAAGGCCGGGCATGATCAACAAACATAATAAGGACTTCATAGGCCTACCATGCATATTCTTATTTATTTTGGTCTTCGTGAATAAAATTGGGCCATAGAGGTCTGTAAAAAAATACATTGGGTAAATTAATAAATGTTTAAGTACGAAGATAGATAAATAGATACATGGAGAGATGAATAAGTAAAGATTTGAATTATTGATAGATACTGTTAGCTGAAAATTTCTTAAGACGATCACCATCACCACCACCATCATTACCATCACCACCATCACCACCACCATCATTACCATCATTACCATCATCATACCACCACCATCATCACCATCACCACCACCATCATCACCACCTTCCTGCCGCAGATCCCTCACCTCCGGGGGCCTCACCAAGTTGCCTCATCGTCTCTTCGTCACCTTCAAGTTCCTCGAGCATTTGTAAGTGTGTGTGTGTGTGTGTGTGTGTTAATGAGAGTGTGAAAGGGGAGAAAATTAAATGATCTCTCTTTTTTTTTTCTCTCTCTCTCTCTCTCTCTCTCTCTCTCTCTCTCTCTCTCTCTCTCTCTCTCTCTCTCTCTCTCTCTCTCTCTCTCTCTCTCTCTCTCTCTCTCTCTCTCCCTCTTGTATATCCTCAAAGTCGACATCCTTTAATGGCATGGAATTTCTATTGTATCTATCTGATATGTCTATGTTGAAAAAAGTACAAAAAACCTACCTCCCTACAGCTGTGTCTTTTATGTTCTGTATGTGTCTTACGTATATTAGGACCGAGGGCTGTATCAATGAAGAGTTACAATGACACACTGTAGGACTGAGTAGAAAGTGTAAGGTAAAAATAACCTTATGAAAAAAAAGCAGGAAAAGTTTCGACACTTATCTTATCTTTCTGCGACCATAATGCGGGTTTGGACTGACGAAGCCTTCTCTCTCTCTCTCTCTCTCTCTCTCTCTCTCTCTCTCTCTCTCTCTCTCTCTCTCTCTCTCTCTCTCTCTCTCTCTCTCTCTCTCTCTCTCTCTCTCTCAAATTCAAATTCAAATTCAGATAGGTTTATTGCCATAGGATAAAAAATATGCGTTTATATACATGTAAGTCTTTTAACATGGCTGGGCCCGTCTAACTTTCATTTTACAGACCCCTTTCAAGTATAAATAGATTATGTTGTGCATTAGCCTTAGATGTGATATGTTAAAAATAGTACAACATGATTATTATTATACAGTAGTCAGATGAAATTAGCATAGTCGAAAATTGCTGGATACAACTACATATAGCTTTTTACAGACTATAAGTAAATGATTTTTTGTGTTGTCATGTTGTGCTTGCTGTGTGTCGTCTAGTTGTCACACTGTGCAAATCATGATATTCAGTTTGACCACGTTACCAGGATAGGATATTACGCCAATTAGTCGGATATCCGATCAACTTTTATTCACCTACTTTTTTTGCTACTATAGATAATGTGAAAAAAAGTGGGTTGCGGTTGGTGCTTGTGTAGGTATGGATGGTGTGTGTGTGGGTGCTTAGGTGGGGCTGTGGGCATGATCATGGCAGTTTTGGGAACGGTTGACAGGGTGGGGTTGTATTAGCCCAATTTGGGATGATGGTGCATGTTCTTTCTCTTTCTACATTTTTAGAAGTATAGAGGCATTGGAAAAGTTGGTTTGGGAGACTGAGGCCAACAACACTGTGTAGGTATGGGTCAATATGCGGAGCTGAAGAGTGGGGATGGGTATGGGTAGGGTAATAGCGACACTAATCTCGTGGTGGGTCGTTGCGTATCTGCTCTGAATTTTGCAGGGTACCTGATGGGGTAAGGTAGTGAAGCGGTTGGGGGGACTTGAAATCGGTGGCTAATCTCATTTCTACATCAACAGGAACGCAAAGGCTATCTTCAACATCTGTTTTGGGGCCCGCAGCCTACCAAACCTGTGGTGGTACCAATAGCCTCTCTCCCTCTCTAGCTACTCAAAAAATCCCCCGGAGTTCCCAGTGCTTTGTGGCCGTATTTCATTATACACGCATAAACACTCCCTCCCCCTCCTCTCTCTTCCTTTCACTTTCACTCTCTTCTCCTGCCTGAGGTACTGACGAACATGAATAAGTCCGTGATGCGTAGACTTAGTACGGGTCTGGACAGATCTGACGGTGTTTTATCAACATTGAAATACAACTCTTCAACTCATCGTTTGGCACCCAATCTCAAACCAATGAGTGTCTTACCTAATCTCTCAAATCTCATCTCTTTCTCTCTCTCAATCTACTCTCAAACAAATATCCTCCGGTAAATTAGCAAATATCATATGCCGTTTTTTCTTCTTATCAAATACAATCCTCCATACTTTTCTTCCTTCTTCAATTCAAATCATCTTTCTCCGTAGATCGTAAATATACAATACAACTACTTTTTCTAATCTACAAATAACAAGGTGATCAAATACTGACTTTTTACAATTGAAAACATACAAATACAAATACTTTCTTTGAGATCCAAAAATACAAATACAAATACAAATACTTTTCTTCCTAAATCTCAAAAATAAATACAAATCTAACACAAATACAAATACTTTTCTTCCTAAATCTAAAATACAAATACAAATACAAATACTTTTCTTCCTAAATCTACAAATACAAATACAAATACAATCACTGGTTCAGAAAATAAAAATAAAAATACAAGTACTCATACTTCAGATTTCATAGCTACTAATAAAAAATACTCCTGAAAATATGCAAAAAATAAAAAATTTGTTCACACAAGTTTATATCTGCATTCTACATATCATAATTGCATTTAATCATCATTAATGCCCGGAAGGTTTCCGGGCCGAGTTTTGCTCGCTCAGGAGTGTAAAATTACCGGCCTTACTAAATACTCTTTCAGATGGTGCCGACGTTGCACAGCACCCTAGAATATTTTTGGCAAAAGGCTTCAAAATGTTGAAGCTCTTGTTTTCACGCCAGTACTTCAGCGGGTTGATATCAAAACCCAGAAACACCTTCTTCTAGGTACGACTCAAGTTCTGCCTTTACCACTGTAATGTCGCTTGTTGATGCACTCACATTTATTTCCCCAGCTGGTGGCATGTAGGCAAAAAGCCGAGGGCGTTTTGCACTCATTCCAGCCTTGTCTTGATTGGTGCTTGTGGTGACGAAAGGCTCCCTCTCTTGAATTGTGTTCTTCAAAGACGACTGAGTTGACTCTGAAATAATTAGGTCCACAATCTTAGAATTTTTTTCCTTTTTTATTTCCTCACATGGCAGCCATGCCAACTTAAACCTGGGGTCCATGACAGCTGCGGCAATGACATCAGTCGTCTCAAGAAACGAATGCAACCTCTTTTTGATAGAAGACTGTAGTGCATTAGCCAAGTTTAAGCAGTAGATTGGTTTACTTTCCGTGAATAGTTTGAGGCTGTGCTCAAGGCCAAATACAACTGGTGCAACGCAAGAAAGTGTCACCATGTTTTCTCCTTCCACTTCCGACATCGCCTCTTGGAACGGTTCCAAAACTTGTATCACTTCTTTTAGCATTGCTATTTCCATTCCTTTCAATTCTTCTACGGTCTTGCGCGATCCTAGGAGACGAATAGCTGAGTTGACACCATTAACGTCTTTGAGAACTGACTTAAGCATAGTCAGTTGAGAGTTCCATCTAGTAGCGTTGGCAGCCTGCAGTGAAACCCCAATCTTTTCCAAGAACGGTGCTGCCACAGTAGATCGACGTATTGCAGCTACAATACTACAGCACTTGTGTATCACAGTTGCAATTGCGCTGTTTCTGACACAGGGATCATTGAAGGCATCTCGTATGCAGAGTTGTTGTGTGTGTGCAAAGCAACTGGACCGATCCGGTGGAAGAAGGGCAAGGACCTCATTCAGATCAAGTTCTTCTTCCAAAATATCAAGGTTATCGGTGTCTCCATTTTCATCGATACTTTCATTCCTCACTTCATTTCCATATAATCCTGGTAGACAGACATCAAATGCTCTCACCATAGACGAAGCATTGTCTGCAACCACCTTCCTCACCTTGCCACGAATTCCGAATTTAGTGACTATATCCTCATATGCTGTAGCAATGTTCACAGCTGTGTGTCGTTCTACAAACTGATCGCAAGCAATG
>JACEEZ010020120.1:742069-747069 GCA_016584305.1 Chionoecetes opilio
CCACACCCATTACCCATCACCCCACCCATTCACTCACCCATTACCCATCACCCTACATCAAGGTTTCCTCAATTCTCGCAACCCACATTTTTATTTCACAAATTCTCGCTAATAGGCTACTAAAAATTATAAAAAAAAAAATAAAGTAATCGGATCATCCCATAAGTGGGCTTATAATGTGCCCCTGGTCGAGCTGGTTCCAAAACTGTGCCATAATGATATGATTGTGCCACGGGGCCCCGGCACCTATCACAACACACAGACACACTATCTTATATATATATATATATCATATATATATATATATATATATATATAATATATATATATATATATATATATATATATATATATATATATATATATATATATATATATATATACGTATATCATGCAGCACAATATGCTTCCAGCCATTCATAGTGACTGACATCATACTGCATTGGAATTTATGTACTTTGAAGCTCAGTTGCCTATAGTATTAAGCTTATCAACAACGGTGTTAACATTTCTCTCCAACTGACATGGAAATCTTCACCTCGCCACGTCCTGTCTCATTCTTATCCACCATCATCCTTCGTCTCCCGACACCCTGCCTCATTCACCTCGTTCCACCTCGCCCTGACCCCACCTCACCTTCATCCCACCCTTGCCTCCATCAGTCCTTTGGATCAGGAGCTTTTATGGCAACAACTCTGTATGCTTCCCGCTGTACATCAACGAGCCGTACCTGGCAGGCTGGCAATACTCGGCCTTCATCTTTCTCGGGCTCAACTTCGTCAGGTGAGTCTTGAACGCTGAGAACTTTGAGTATATTCCTTAGGGACCATAGCATCGTAAAATCATATAGGTGGATTCAATCTATTCAATCATATAGGTGGATTCAATCATATAGGTGGATTCAATCATATAGGTGGATTCAATCATATAGGTGGATTCAATCATATAGGTGGATTCAATCATATAGGTGGATTCATCAAACTGACGGCATACAACGGTCTTATTTTCTCTATTATACCTTGTCCTCATTCTCGTCTCGGTCTTGTTCTTTCAGCATGGTGGTGATCTTTGGGTCCTATATGGGCCTCTTCATTAACATACGAGGGACGAGGCTCTCCACGTCCCGCTCCAGCGACGAGATGATCTTCGCCTTTCGCTTCTTCTTCATCGTGGTCACCAACTGCCTGTGTTGGCTGCCCATCATGTGCCTCAAGGTCGCCGCTCTCGCCCACGTCGAAGTCCATCGTGAGTCAGCACTCTTGTTTTCATTCTCATGATATTATCTGTGTTGTCACTCTTCCTCATCCCTCCTTGTTTTTATTTAATATAGCGAGAAGACAGGAGATTAGGAGGATTGTAGTGAATGGGATGAGCATACAGTTGTTTGGTGTTGGTACATTCTTTCACTGATTCTATACCTCCTATGCTATGCCCCGCTCCACCCCACCCGCCCCGCCGCACACAGAAGGGGTTTACGCTTGGCTAGTGGTTCTTGTGCTGCCCATCAACTCAGCCGTCAACCCAGCGCTGTATACTTTCTCCACGTCACAGTTCCCGTTACAAATGACTAGTGCCGTCACCATCCTCAGGGGGCTTCGTCACCGCCATAGCTCAGGTGACGGAGAGTGTCTGTCGTGAAGCTTCTTTTGGTCTTCGAGGCTCTTGAGTTTTCGAAGGCCTGTCTCGTCCGCCTCTCGTGTCTCATTCACTGCAAAAGTCAAGCTGTTGTTTATATGAATAACTTAGGAGGAAAATATCAGATTTTCCTCAGGAGACTCATCATTGTCAATATACTTCTCCAACAGACATGGAGGCGTCGCGGCATTCCTCAACGCGAACTGGAGGGAGCCATCTTCAGCACCTTCATTCCCTGCAGCCCGAGCCTCTCCTCGCCAGCACCGTTCCCACGCTCGCGGACGTCCGTGAAATACACCTCAGAAACCTGCCAAAACCGGGAACTCTCGCCATGCTGTCTCATCGCGTTCTGGAGAACGAACTTCTTCTGAACATGGCAGAGGCGTCGACAGTACCAGAAGAACCACAGCCTCATGACGATGAAGGTGGCGGCAGTACCACTGATAACGTTGATCCAGTGTTTGGGTGAACCTTACAGCTCCAACTATGCTCATTATCTCAGCAGTCTCTCGTGGGCCACTCCTTCCACAAAACAAAGAGAAGGGAAGATGAAATATGAATTTTGTTCGAGTCAAAACTTGTGATTCTATTTCGTGGAGGACTTGTATTGCTGGCCTCCTGCAGATTTCTGGACCGCTCCGTATATATATATATGTGGCTGTGGTGAGCTAAGGTTCTTCATTCCAGTGCAGCGATGTCTTCAATTTTTTGTCTTTTCGTCGGCCTTGCTAGTCCGTCGAAGGAGATATCCTTGTTTGACATGACAATTTATGTTCTTAGTTTCGCCTTCCAGTAGTTGAGTGTCCAGAGCAATTGCAGTCCAGCAATTTTTATTCTCACCCTCGCCCGCACCATTGTCAGCGATCAGGAACTTAGACATCTACAAGTTTCTCCACACAGGTATGTAGTCTCTGTACGTAAACATTCGCGAGATGATGCCTGATGTTGATCTCTCCAGCCGTCCTCACGTCCTTCCTCGCTATCCGTGGAGAAGAGGAAACTTTTATTTTTATATTCTTTTGTGATAATGAGTGCTTCGCACGAGCTTATTTTTTCCGCGTCAAGAAGTAGTTTCACAGTGAAACTGTATGGATGCTCATGCTACATGTCAGTTTGTGGAACAAACCCCATGCCCTCGAAGACATTGAGACTTTCAAAAGCATCAGTGTTATAGAGGGACATCAACTGAAATCTTGTTTAGAATGTTGTGCTGCGCAAATGTTCAGTAATTCCAGAGTGTCCATGTTTACCACCCACCCAATTTTATCAGTGAAGGGGGATGTAAGTAGCTTTAAGAGTGAAATCATAGAGCGATTTGAAATAACCACGAGAGAGGAGGGAACTCGGTGCTGTCTTGGTGCTGGAAACGATTGTGCTCATGTCTTTGTGAAACAGGACCACTGTGTTCATTTGTGATACAGTTTTTTATATGTAATTACTTATAGAGACAGCTTTTTAGAAAGTTGCGGAATATGTGGAATATATATTTTCCTGTTGTAGTTTTGATGTGGTGGTTTCTTGTCCAGAGAAATCCTTGACTGTTTCGGTGTCTGGGTGAAAAGCTGTTTTGTGACTCTTGTGTGTACTCAAACATTTATATTCTTTCCTTTCGAGACTTCGAGTGCCCTCCCTTACCTTCGATACAAAAATCAAGCTGAGACACATATGAATTTTGTTGTCATAACATTAATTAGACGGAGCTTCGACTAATCAAGACCCATGACAGGTCTGTGTCCAGCAGCCGGGGATTGGTCTTGGCCTTGAACTGGTCTGTCTGGCCCGCCACCAAGGATAATAAACCTCTATTACATTACCCTTGCCCGCGACCGTCTACCTCTCCCATGTGATGTGCGGTTAGGTTGCCGACTCACCTTTGCATTACATTATCATATGACGTCACTTTTCAGAAGACGTGGCTGCCATGGCCTGGTATAAGAGGCAGCATCTTTTAACGTGAAGTTTGTGGCCAGTGTATGTTTTTACATGTTAATCTATATTTATACCTCAACGTTCATAGTAAGAGTATGAAGTATTTGTGACTTTGTGTTGTGTCAATGTATAGCAACTAAGTTATTTGACCAAGGTTTTAGAAGACTAGCTTTTCCCAATCATTCTCAAGGTATTGATGGCCAAAATCCCCGTCGTGTGTGCCACTCCAGATAAGTTGACGAATGTGTATGTCGACATTCCTCGCATGTGTATGTATTGAGCATACATTTGCAAACGTTTAGCCTCGGCTAGATTAAATCATGTGCTGTCATGATGGAACTAGCACCCTCCCTCTACGTATGATGTAGTAATAAATAATTGATGTCTGAACATTGATTCTTCGGATTTTTGTGTGAATCACCGATGACAGCACCGATGAGGATGACTTGTTATTTAGATGCAAAGGGGATTGGCAGAGAGGAGAGAGAGAGAGAGAGAGAGAGAGAGAGAGTTAACTGGTAGTAGTCTACTTGTATAGGCTAACAATTCATTCACCAAAGATGAAAGTGTTGACAGTTGTACAGTACGTGATTGTTGTTCATATGCATCAGTAAAAGTCAGTCAGTACTTACGTCCTAGTTGGTTACTTACTATGAATTTTGAAAATGTTAAAGTTTAAATGATGAACGAGTGGAAATAAAAAAACAACTAAATGTAGCCTAATGATATCGTCGGACTGTTATTCATCTCACGCATTCACTTATGACTGTTAATCTTCTTTCATGTAAGACTGACACGTAACGGTGAATAGTTTGCTATGACTTATAAGATCGAAATATTCCTCAAATAGCCACAAACGAGGTAGGGAGACAGGTCTGTGCGGTGTCTTCATGGGGCCAGTGGCTACCGCGACAGCTCCCCGCCAGTGCCCCGCCCCCGCCACGCCACCCCGCCACCACCACCACGCCGCCTGCCTCGCTTGCCGTGACCTTGGAAGCGAGTCAGTGTTTGGTTGAGACACAGGGAAGGAGGTTGCGTGGCAGTCTCGTGCCCGGCTTGTTTCTGTGCTCTACTTGAACCTGCTTTATTCACGGTCAGCACGCCAGGTGAGTATTTGTGTGTTTGTCATTGATTTGATGATATTATGTTCTCTCACATTGTACTGTCTACGGTAGCTGCTTGTGTCATTGTGGTGGTTTTGACGGAGTGTTCATTAGTCCTGCTGAACTGTGCCTCACATTAGAGGGATCATAAGTGAACGTCTCCTATTTTCACTGTCATAGGACTTATTTTTGTATCAAATTCGTATCTGTATAGTGCCTAACCACGTGTGTGATGATGACGCAGTGGGCGCGCCTGATTACGCGGTATCCTTGGTTGCTACCCGAGTGGTCATGTCTAACACAGTCTAGCAGAGGTGGCGAGGAAAGTTTACG
>JACEEZ010020120.1:752069-772069 GCA_016584305.1 Chionoecetes opilio
GGTAAATATGTGATATATTAAAGAATTCAATAGTATACTATATAATACATTTATAGTTAAGGAAAGACACTCCCCTACTTACATACTTGCAGAGATGCATACAACCTGTCTGTAAATATATATTGTGATTTTAACTTTTCACACAGATATTTAATCAGCCCAACATTTCTCAGAAACATTTAGAGTAAAGCCAGTTGTGATGGTGATAACAAAAAGTATTTAGCTATACCATTTAAGGCTGCTAAGATATAATTGAGTATTATACTACTGTACAAACATCTTTTTTTACCATGCTGTGTTCAGTAGTATTCAGTATTGACAAGAGTGTAATGTTGGACTTGTAAATTTCAAAGTTGAGTAGGCTACAGGTCCCAGTAACCAATTCTGAACTTAATTAGGGGAGTTCCTGTATATAGGCCTACATTATTTGATCTACTGTCATGAAATTAATTTGGAAGTTTAGTAAGCTTTGAAATGTTCCCTGTGTAGGTTAACCTTCACCACGGCATGGAGCACCAATGCTGTCAGCATATGCCAGGCGGCTGGGCTGACAAGTGTGAGGCGGCTGGAGCAGGCTCACCGTTACCTGGTGACTGCCTCCACGCCCATTGCACGGCAGGAGAAGCTAAAGGTTGGATGAACTCACTCATTTAGTTTTCATAATGAATATATTAATTTTAGGGCTCATGAATGTTTGATAAGTACTTATGACAATGCATTTCATGAAGAAATAAACCTATGTTGCAGCTGGTGGCAGCCTTACAGGACCCCATGACACAGCAGGAATATACAAAGCCACTGGACAGCTTTACCCTGAAAGTGAAGCCAGAAGACTGGGTAGAAGTGGATCTGCTTGGGGGTGGAAAAGAAGCACTTCAGGAAATAAATAAAAAAATGGGTCAGTGATTGCATGTATTGTAGTTTGTTCATCTTGTATCATATATATCATATACTACAGTATACGACTGTATTAGTGCTTACATGTGTCCTAAGGCAAGTGAGAACGAGTGAGGAAAGTTATTTATGTCTATCATTTGATCACAAAAAAACATTCAAAACTGATTTCATAATTTAATTTCCCTCACCACAGGACTTGCCTTTGATGACTGGGATGTAGACTATTACACTGAGCTCTTCAGGAAAAAGGCCAAGCGAAACCCCACCACAGTAGAGCTGTTTGACCTCGCCCAGTCCAACTCTGAACATTCCCGTCACTGGTTCTTTAAAGTAAGTGTTCGACAGTATTGAATGCCTTAACTCTTATTCATAGGAGAAAAAACCTTTCTTACACAGATTGTTCTATGTCCCATGTGAGAAACCATAACAAAAGAGCAAAAGACTTTAATTTTTTATTTGTTCACCTTTGGAATTGAACAATGATTAACTTAGAAGGAAAACCAGTAATCTCTGTGCATAGCATAAGATGTAATCTAGAGTTATAGTTCTCTAAGGTCGGCTTTTAATTGTAGGGGAAGTACTGGGTGGAAGGAGAGAAGTTGCCTTGTTCTCTGATGGAGATGGTGGCAGCAACTAACACCCCCGCCACCACGCACCCCAACAATGTCATTGCTTTCTCAGATAATTCCAGGTGAGAAAAAATGAAACAAAGGATACAATGGAATGAATGAGTCATTTTAAACAAGTACAGTATTAATGCATCAGACTCTGACTACTGAGTGACAAATAATATTTTCCTGATTGGTGTGCACAATCTGTTCCTGCTCCCTTAGTGGTGTTAAGGGGTGGGAGGTGGAGGTCCTGGTGCCCTCAGACCCGTGTTCTGCCTCAGAGGTCAAGGTGGAACAGCACTTAAGGCATCTCATCTTTACTGCAGAGACTCACAACTTCCCCACAGGTGTTGCCCCCTTCAGGTGTGTGTCTTTGTGTAACTTCCACTGAATAATGTGATAATACAGGGAAAAATTATAATGCCTTGTCATTATATCTTTAAAAGAAAAAAATCATAAGATTAACTGAGGAAGATTTACTAAATATGTGTGTTTATATGTGCATGCACGATAGTTTGATCAGACTATGCTGAACTTCCACTAAAGATTACTGAGCATTGCAAGATCTATCTCTAAAAGTGTCCTTACTCAGTCAAGATATGGTGGATTCCTTAAGTATTTATACATAATGTTTGATGATGAAAGTTTCTACTCCGCAGTGGGGCAACAACAGGCACAGGGGGCAGGATCCGTGACGTGCAGGCCGCAGGGCGAGGTGGCCATGTGGTGGCGGGCACTGCTGGCTACTGCTTCGGGAACCTGCTGATCCCTGGTGAGAGGAATAGCTTGCAAGACCCATCACTAGATCATCACTTCAATTTGTTTTAAAGAAACATAAGAAAGCTCCGATTCCCTTTATTAACTGAGTTTGAATGAAAGTGCTCTGAAAGTGTAGGCTGTGCTACACAAAGTATGAATTTACTTACATATTAAGTAAGGTTGATGATTATTTTAAATCTATGATAAATGTTATTTGGACTTTTCGTTTCCTCTAGGTTACGAATTGCCTTGGGAGAAGAAAGATTGTGAATACCCCAGTAACTTTGCTCCCCCATTGGAGGTTGCCATACAGGCCTCAAATGGAGCCTCTGATTATGGCAACAAGTTTGGTGAGCCTGTCATTGCTGGGTTTGCACGCTCTTTTGGCCTCAGCGTGGGTGAGTAAGAACTTTGTTAAGTTTTTCTATTTCAAAGAAAGTAATACATTTTTCATCTTATTCTAATGTAAACCATATAGCGAGTCCTATAAGGTGGTAATACTTCATGCCATCAAGTAGAAGGGTCAGTGTAGTGTTTTCCAATAGGAGACAAATCTTCTGAGGTGGCTCATTACAGACTATTATGTAGTGCTTCATGTGCATCATAACAGACAAAGTGCTGCCTCCACTGTAATGCCACATCTTGAAATGCTAAGAAATTGAAACCAAGGAAGTGAGCAGAGGGAACAACCGGGTGTTTGGTCCCAAGCCATTCCATCTCCAGATCAGTTTTTCTGTATTTCAAAACAAGTCATCGCAACAAGAAGTAATTGAAGTAAAGATAAACTTCTGTATGTTAACATTCCGCCTTCCTTAACTACAAGTCTACAACTATCTAGCGGGTGTCCTTCCTGCAGGAGGGGCGGATCGTGCAGAGCGGAGGGAGTGGATCAAACCCATCATGTTCAGTGGAGGCCTTGGCACCCTGGATGCTGCCATGGTGAACAAATGTCCACCTAAAGAAGGTATTCGGCTGTTTATGCTTATTTCACACACTCTGTATTTTAGGGAAGTTGTTAAAGTTAATATACATAACATGAAGATTATATTCAGTTTGTGTTGAATATTATATTGTGTGTGTTGATGGTAAGGCTTGAAGGGGTGCGTGTGTGTGTCTGGGGCAGGTGCCAGAGTGGTGAAGGTGGGCGGCCCGGTGTACAGGATCGGGGTTGGGGGTGGAGCTGCCTCCTCCGTACAGGTAAGCGTGAGTGACCCAGTGACTAGTTATGGACAGTGATTTATTTAATGATCGCCATTTATGAGTAGTTGCATGAGCAGACAAGGTATATGAATCAAAACCTTTTTAACTACCCCAAGACTCATTAGGCTACAGTATAATATTGTTAATGAAGAAGAAGAATTAATAGTTAAATGTTTGTCATATACATATGTTTATCACAGGATGTTTGCTGCCTAGAAGGACACCATCTAAGAAAGTGATCCCTCATTAAAGTTTTTCACCTAGTGTAATTTTTGTAATTTTGTGAGTTTTTTGTCCAGGTTCTGAAGTACTAGGTGTGAGTGGCGTTTACTTTATTCTCAAATTTTATCACTGTAGGGTAAAAAGTGTTTGTGATAGACAGGCAGACAGACCCAATGTTCTTAGTTATATTGAACATTCCTCAACGGTCTTGATGGACTGTCCGTGCCTTAAACAAGCTGCCATATGTAGGGTATCTCTCTCGGAAGTCACTAGGCTGTCATAGAGTACATTTTCAGAATTCCCTTATGGGAGCGCTCTGTTATGATGTGGCAAGCAATATTTTGGCGCGTAGTGTAGATAGGTTGTGATGATTTCAGGTTCAGGGGGACAATGAGCCGAGCCGTGACCTCGGGGCCGTGCAGCGCGGCGACGCAGAGATGGAGCAGAAGATGAACAGGGTCATACGAGGCTGTCTGGAGATGCAGGTCAACCCCATCATGGCACTGCATGACCAAGGGGCCGGAGGAAATGGTGAGTTGATTCTTTATTTGGCAAGAGACTGCTGTAAAGTGTAATGAATTCTAAATTATCGGATTCATGTTATGTTAATCAACATCATACGTTTGATGTTGAAAAGTAGTTAGATAATTAATAGATATTTTAAACTTTCAAGACCCTCTCTTTCTCTTTCTCTTTCTATTTCTCTCTTTTGCTCTTGCTCTTGCTCTCACTCTCGCTCTCTCTTTCTCGCTCTTTCTTTCTCGCTCTCGCTCTCTCTCTCGGAAATAAAACATTGTAACCATTGTTAATACACAGCTCTCTACTTTGCTCAAGCAAGCTATTGGGCCTATCCCCTTCACTTTGTTGTCATTTTTGTTACTAGAGCATGACATTTTTGCAGCTAATGTGTTGAAGGAGTTGATGGAGGGGGCTGGCGGGGTGGTGTTCCGAGACAGCTTCACCGTGGGGGACCCCACCCTATCCACCCTGGAGGTGTGGGGTGCCGAGTACCAGGAATCCAACGCCCTTCTGGTGCAGCCCAGTGAACTCTCTGCCCTGTGCAAATTGGCTGCTAGAGAAAGGTGTCCTGTAGACACCGTTGGTTACATCACAGAGGACAACATGGTACTGTGCCACCATCAATACAGCAACTAAAATAGTGAACAGTGAATGATATCCTCTATGGCATTAGTGATATTCTAATAGTAAATGCTGTTACTTCTTGATTGTCCTGCATTAAAAATGGGCTGATGACTGTGATATTGACTGATTACAGGTGCGTTTTGTGGAGGGCCGGATGGAGGATGGCGCCACACTGCTGGAGGATGCACGGAGGCACCCTGTGGATCTGCACCTGGAATGGGTGCTGGGAAAGATGCCACAAAAGGTTAGTTTTTACTTGCGTTAGGTGTGTATTCCAAGAGTGTTGTATCTTCAAAAGTAGGATAAGATTATAAGATGCATAATTGTTATTTGTTGGGTGATGCAATACATATCTCCACATGTTGAGTCATTAAAGGTAACTAAAAGAGATGGTGCAAAGTTGCAAGGACATCCCTCCCTCAGAACCTTACATACTGTATACGTATCTGTAAAACAACTAAAATCAAGGTAGGTATCAATCACTTTTTTTCATTTATCTTGAATGTGAAGCTTAAGCAGGTTAACCCCTTCACGCCCAGATCTTTCCATTTTTATATAAAATCGTCTGTTAGCCATTAAATTACGAAAAGGAACTGAATAAACCAAATGAGTTAGTGGGCAAGGATACAAAACAGGTCATAGCTATAAAATATTGCTTATAGTCACTAAAAATCGTCTAATGGTAGCCAAATTATAATGGAAATTACGTTCTGGGCCTCAAGGGGTTAAAGTCTTGAATGAATAATCCACACAGGAATTTAAATGGACCAAAGAGAGGGTGGAGCTGGTTCCTCTGGTGCTGCCGCAGAGCCTGGGTGTAGGCGAGGCTCTGAAGCGAGTCCTCAGGCTGCCCTCCGTTGCCAGCAAACGCTACCTCACCAACAAGGTACAGTGGAAGTATGACTGGGGATATGCATGGAAGACTGATCTATACTCTATGACAGAATGGTACATACATGGTAAGGTGAACACAGACACAACGAATAAATAAATTAATTGTATTACTTTGACTTTGTTTACACTGCCTTGCATAAATAATTTCGGTTCATTTCCAGACCATTTTTTGTTGTAGCCACAGAACACTCAAGAAACGGAAAAATTAATATCATGATAGATCCACTGTTTTCTGCTGAAGAGGAAATATATGGAACCATAACGATAATTTTCTGACTAGGAATAAAGTAAAGTTTTGAGACCCGTATTGCCTTTTGGTGCAGCCTTTACTGATGGTTTTCTCAGGTGGACCGCTCCGTGACGGGCTTAGTGGCGCAGCAGCAGTGTGTGGGGCCCCTGCACACGCCCCTGGCTGACGTGGCTGTCACAGCAGCCTCTTACTTCACCAAGGTTAGGAAGTCCCAAGCCTAAAAGATCTTGCAGTGCAGACTCAAAAGATTCTTGTAGTTACAGTGTTTTATGCACTGATGAAGATTATGATTTGTTCCTATCCTGGAATGAGTGTGCATCTCTGAGCAATTGTACTGTAATGAATTGAAAGACTCGTGGATCTCAAAGTGAAAATTGTTTAAATTTTTTTCGCATTTGATTTCAAGTAAAAATTAGGTGACTTATGTAAGTACATAATATCATATTGCCTTTTAATAACACTGCTCTTTGCTTCCTTTAGCCTGTATAATGACGGATAGCAGACAGTGTGGTGATACTTAGTTAGTGGCAGAGAAAGATTAGGCAATTTTGTTTTCCCCCACAGGAAGGAACGGCTACCAGTATTGGCGAGCAGCCAGTGAAACTATTGGTGAATCCTGAGGCCGGTGCTCGCCTCACCGTGCTGGAAGCCATTGCCAACCTTGCTGCTGCTCCTGTCTCGCACCTGAAGGTCAGTCGGCTGCTCTGAAAATTATGCCTCGCATGGTAGCATGATTTGTTGTGTAGTTAGAAACTTGGCTATTATATATTGATATTTTTACCTAAATATTTTCCTTAATACCAGGATGTGAAGTGTTCAGCCAACTGGATGTGGCCTGCCAAGCTCCCAGGTGAGGGCTGGTCACTGTACCGGGCCTGTGAAGCCATGTGCGAGGTCCTGAAAGCAGTGGGTGTTGGCGTGGATGGCGGGAAAGACTCTCTGAGCATGGCTGCCAGGGTAGCAGGGGGAGTGGTGAAGTCTCCTCCAGGCCTGGTGGTGTCTGCCTATGCCCCGTGTCCTGACGTCACCAAGGTGAGGAGCTGCCAAGCTTAGGGCGGCAGCCGTGCTAATGATGAACATTGTCAATGTGCAAAAACTTTTTTTTTTTGCCACTAAGTGTTAGTTGTCACAGTACAGTATACCCTTAGCATTGAATCATAAGTTTGACGTAAATATGGACAAATATATTCAGCATTTAACTGAGCTGTCTGTTCAGGACTGGTAGGGTGGTCACTACCCTGTGTTACTAAGATATTTATTTTTTATTATGTCTTGTGAATTTTGGTTCACACCATAACAAAAAGAAATATATGTAATGATATACTAGGTATATTGCATAGATGCAAACATGTATTTTACATTAAGATTATGTCTATACGTGTGTGGGGTGCATTTCACAACCAAGAGGCTAATGCATGGGCGTGATACAGGTGGTGACGCCAGATCTGAAGAGTCCTGGCCGAGGAGAGGTTGGAGAGCTGGTGTGGGTGCGGCCGGTGCCTGGCTATGTCCGGCTGGCTGGCTCGGCGCTGGCCCAGGTGTACGGCCAGGTGGGCCGAGAGTGTCCAGACGCTGACCAACACCACATTGAAGCATTTATTGTTGCTTTCAACCTTATTCAGCAGCTGCTTAATGGTCGGTTTTTCTTCACAATATCATTACTGTGAATTGAAAAATTCTGGGTGCATTGTTGAAATTTCTGGATTTTGTCAATTATTGCAGATAAGTCTTCTATATAATTATATACTGTAAAGTTTGTTCCTTCATTTTGCTCTCTCCATATTTCATCATTTTGCTGAGTTTGCTGATTGCTTGCCATTAATGGTTGGTAATTCAGGTATAGCGCGATGCAAATGTAATGAAAATTGAAATTGTTCTTTGCTGCATTAAGAGGGAACAATTTTGGCACTCCATGATGTAAGCGACGGGGGACTACTGACCTGCCTGCTGGAGATGTGTGTTGCTGGCTGGGGTGGAGCCAGTGTGGATGTTCCTCCACCGCCGGCCCCTCCATCCACTGCCACAGATCAGGCACCCCCCACTCTTGCGGCTCTCTTCAGTGAGGAGGTCGGGTATGTTGTCCTGAAATGCATCCACCAGTTTAAGCATCTTGGCTGCTACAGTGCTGGTTAACAATTACTTTGTACAAAGGAATTCCCACCATAATGATTATAGCTATTTAAAGTCATAACATGAGATCTGCAATCTTGCCTGTCTCCCATTTTAATCTAGTTCTCTTGCAGGGTGTAACACTAAACATTCCATCTCTTAAATGGTGATTATTGAAGTGTCTTTTTATAATCTATTACCTTTTGCTTCCTGTTAAAATGGCCAGGTTATTATTAGTGTTTTACGTATGGCTAGCAGCTTGGGTAAAAATGTCAGTGGTTAATATGCTTTTTATAAATGCTTCTGGAATGCATATTAGGTAGTTTTATTCTATCTAATCTTTCAGTCATCGGTATATGGGCTATTTGCTTTATTTTATGTTAAATGATTAATGATTGAAAGCTGTGAATGGCTTGGATAGCTTTATGACTATTGAAAGACTGCAGTGCTGTTGTTGTGCTATTACAGCCATGGCATTGATTGTTATAAGGAACATTTTAACCCCTTCACGCCCAGGTCTTTCCTTTGCTATATGAAGTCGTCTGTTGTTAGCCATAAAATTACGAAAACTAACTTAATATACCAAATTAGCTACTGGACAAGGATACTAAACAGGTCATATCTAAAAATTATTGCTTATGTTAATTTAAATCGCCCAATGGTAGTCAAATAAGAATAATGATTACATTCTGGAACTCAAGGGGTTAAGAGCAAGTTGTCCATTGTTGTATGAGGGAAGTCATTCTGTCGACCCGCTCCAGGTGGTTGATGGAGGTGGGCAGTGGGCAAGCCCTTCACATTGTACGCAAGTTTGTGAGTGACGGCGTCCCGGGCACCTGTGTTCTGGGCACCACCACCACCGCCGGCCCTCATGCCAAGGTAACTTTTTCTGTGCCTTTCTGTGTACAGGTTGGTGCCTCGTGTGTCGTTGTCATATCAAACTGTACTGTGATGGCATGGAGTGATGGTGCTTTACAGGCCATCTACAGGCTAAGGTAACCAGACGGGTTTTAAATAACTTTTCTTATTTGTAGGTGAATGTTCATGTCGGAGGAAAAGAAGTGTTGAATATGACTGTCCTGGAAGCTGCCAAAGATTGGGAAGAAACGAGCTATCAGTTAGAGAGGCTTCAGACCAATCCAGAATGTGCAGAGCAGGAATATTTGAGTCTCGAGACGCACACCCATGCCACCTACCATGTGCCTTTCTCCTATAGGGACTTCTTATTAGGTGAGAAAACTGAGTAATATTTTATTTGATTGAAAG
Organism: Chionoecetes opilio; assembly: GCA_016584305.1. Lineage (NCBI taxonomy): Eukaryota > Metazoa > Arthropoda > Malacostraca > Decapoda > Majidae > Chionoecetes > Chionoecetes opilio. Next base: position 761,421 of record JACEEZ010020120.1, read on the forward strand.
CTTTACATGCATTTAATGAAGCAGCTTTTGACCTCATTGATATTCAAAACAAATATTTCAGTCATAAGCAGTAGCTACCTTTAGAATCAAATACTGCGATGAATTCTTTGATTTGGTATTGACAGGTAGAAAAAGTAAAGATTTAAGCAACATGAAATAGAATTAAAATTATTTCATAACTTAGAGTGTATTTTATGCTGCAGGACCTGAGAGGAGCTGTGTGAGTGTTCCTCGTGTGGCTGTTCTGCGGGAGGAAGGAACTAACGGCGACCGAGAAATGGTGGCGGCTTTCCTCCAGGCCGGCTTCTGTGTGCACGATGTCACCATGTCAGACCTGCTGGGTGGGAGAACCTCACTGGAAGGGCTCAGGGGTGTGGTCTTCCCTGGAGGATTCAGTTATGCTGGTAAATATGTATTCTTGTTGAAAGGCAGCATGATGTCAAGTTAAAGGTATATACAGAAGGTAAAAAGTACCAGTATTTTAAATAGTCTACTTTTCCAAGTAGTATTTATAATTTAAGTTTGGTTTAGTTTCATGCTTCTACTCTATATTGGTTTCGAAGTTCAATAGCATTCTCTTCTCTCTCAAAAACTTGCTACTGAACTTTATTTTATATTTTCTACTTATGGTTCTGACAGACAGTACTGTGGAACTCCATAACCTATATTTGCAGATTATCAACCGGCACCCAGGTCATGACCCTTGTTTCTTCACCTTAGATGTGTTGGGCTCTGCTGTTGGCTGGGCAGGGGTAGTGCGAGGTAATGGGGGGCTGCAGGCAGCTTTGGAGGCCTGGCGCACCAACCCTAACACCTTCTCCTTGGGCGTGTGCAATGGCTGTCAACTGATGGCACTTCTGGGCTGGCTTGATCTTCCCAGTGTCAGTGGTGAGTCATCTTAGTGTTTCCTGACAGAGAAGGATGGCCCAAAATTGACTCCCCATGCAAATTTATATTAACCCCTTCACGCCCAGATCTTTCCTTTGCTATAAAAAATTGTCTGTTGTCGAGCCATAAAATCACTAAAAGTCACTGAATGCAGGGAGGTCCCGAAGATACGAGCAGTTAGGTTCCACCTGGCATACTAGTAAAGCAAAATCTCGTATAACGAAACGCATAACTATTGGTGAAATATAGGTTTGGTTCCAGGACCCCATCAATTTAAAAAAAAAAAAAAAAAAACTTGTTTTTCAAGCTAAAATAAACTATAGCAAACACAACAAACACACAGCGTCTATATTACCCACACTGTACTACCTATTCTGTAGAAAAAGCATTCTGAAAGAGAAAATAGCACAGAAAATAACATAACTGCACATTAATTAAACATAAAACATGCATAACAAGCAAAAAAGTTGATGTAATGTAGGAGACGCCGCGTGATACAAGAGAAGGTAGTGTAGGGGTCCCAAGGTTGGGGCCGCACACCTGCTAATTACCCCTAAAGGGCAGGCCGCGCCATATGCTTAATTACCCTTCAGGTCACGCCTTGCTAGGGGTGACCTGACTGCGGTCCCAAGGTTGGGGCCACACACCTGCTAATTACCCTTAAATGTCAGGCCGCGCCATATGCTTAATTACCCTTCAGGTCACGGCTTGCTAGGGATGACCTCGCTGGGGTCAACCAAATCCCCTTTGTCCAGCCTGGGAGTGGTAGGGCGTGCATTTTGAACTTGATAATTTTACTCACCCAGTTTGAATGTCGTATCATTGGATTTTCGATCTCGTATATTGAAAATATACCCTAATTTACACCTCTCGTATCATCGAATTCTCGTATACCAACTGCTCGTATAACGGGACCTCCCTGTATACCGAATTATTTAGTGGACAAGGATACGAAACAGGTCAAATCTATAAAATATTACTTATATTAACTAAACTAGTGGTAGTCATATTACAATGAAAATTACGTGCTGGGCCTTAAGGGGTCAATGCTAACGATAATTTTTGGTAATGCATTATATTTTTTTCTCTCTCTGCCCAGAGGCTGGATCACCCACTGTGCTTCTGAAGGGTAATATCTCGGGCCGTTTTGAGTCTCGGTGGTCCAGAGTTCGCATCGAAAAAACTGATAGTGTCCTGCTGAAGGGGATGGAAGGTGCCAAGCTTGGGGTGTGGGTGGCTCATGGAGAGGGTAAGCTATGTATGTGTGTGTGTGCTACCATGTGCATACGTGTGTGGGTGTTGAATCTCACTAAGAATATTTTTGTCCTTTTCTAGAATGATTAGATATGAAGTTCAGGATGTAAGTAAGTTCTACTTCAGGTCGCTTCACCTTCCGGAGCAGCAAAGTGGGCGAGGCAGTAGAGGGCAGCGGGTGTGTGGCACTTCGCTACCTGGACCCCGAGGATGAGCCAACACGGCGCTATCCCTTCAACCCTAATGGATCTCAAGGCAAGTTCACTCATCTCTGTCATTGATCTTTAAAAAAAAAGTTTTAAATTCTTCATACCGCAATGCTTATTTTTTTTGTTTCTTCAAGTTCCATTGACCCCAATTGTCAGTGAAAACGAAAAGATTTTTTTAGTTCTTTATTTGGAGAAAAGATATTCACTTACAGATGTGTATGAATGGTGTTTATGAATATATTCTATTTTTTTAGGGGGGAGATTTCATTGCAGTTTCATAGTGCATCTAGACTTTCACCCTACTAATCAGGTTATGAGTCATGATGTTGAGGACTATTTCAGTTACCAAAGTGCTTTATGTGTCCTGGTATTAATATGTATTTCAAAATATTGATTCACGATGTTTGTTTGCCTTAGGTGGTGTGGCTGGGTTGACATCAGCCTGTGGGAGGCATCTGGCCCTCATGCCTCACCCTGAGAGGTGTGTCCTCACCTGGCAGTGGCCTCACCTGGCACCTCCACTCACCCAAACACCAGAACAACCCGCCAGACTCACAGCGCCATGGAGTAGACTCTTTCAGAATGCCTTTGACTGGTGTCTGGAGCATTCTTAGGAGGTAGAGCACTATTAGGTCATAGACTTAGCATGACAAATATGATACATTAAGGTTTGGGTATTTCCAAATCTGAGATATGTATATGCATTTAATGTGCAGTAGTTGTTGACATTTTTCACCAACTACCAGATATTGGTTTAGTTATTCCGGGACATTTGGATGTTAGGAATATATGAAAATAAGTTTCCATTGGCATATAGCAACTTTTATATTGTAATATTACTTGTATTACTGAATTATGCTCAAATACTTTATTACAGTAGTTTCATGCAAGATTATTTTTTTTCTCTTTAATCTATGACTTAAGTATAATGCTCAGAAGTCATTGATTTCTTCACTGAATGATCAAATATTCAATGATAAACATTAGTAAGTGCTCTGCTTGAAGTCAACTCAATCAATCTGGATTGATGAGTTGATAAGCTTGTGACCACATGATTGTTTTATGTTGGAGCTCTGTGGAAAACAGGGGCGCCGCATATTTAGGATCTTGAAGCATTGGGGGCTTAGCCTAGCCAAGAGTTCTTAAAATTTTTACAGGATAATTTTCAATTTAATTATAAGTATAATGAATATAAGATGCGAGACACTGTGCTCATACCAAAAGGCTCCGGTAATTTGCTTAGGATAACTTTTGAAACATGAAATTAAAATAAAATTAAGACCATCTGTTTTGGGGTTCAACTTCGTTGTTATTTTTATTTTCAAAAGTAGGAGTAAAACACTAAGAATTTTTGGTTTGATGAAGTAGTCATATACGTATATTATATATTCCCAATGCTTTGTTCAATACTGAAATCTAACCAACCTCGGTCTTATAACTTTTTTTTTTTTTTTACATCTAAAGGACTGGCCAAGGACACACAAAAATGCACTTCGAAAAAAAAAAAACTTCGAAAAAGCACTTCGAAAAAAATGCACTGTAGTGACCTTGTCACCTACATGGTTGATAAACAGACACCCAGGGTTGATGGTTGGTTTATTGGAGACTGTGGACAGAGCTTGTGTGTGGTACAGTGGTTGAGCTCTAACTAACTCTGCCTCTGCACGAGGCTCTTTATAAAGGGGCCCCGATACTCAAGACCTGACACCTGACGCCTAATCCCTTAATGGGCAGTCGGCGAGATCATAGGTGATGTCGCTATGGAAAGTGGGAGGCGAGAACGAGGAGAAGACATTAAGAGAGGCGTGACCTGACGGGTAATTAACCAGGTGTGGTGTGACTCACCACAGTACTCTCCTTCCTCAAAAAAAAAAAAAAAAAATATTATACATATAAAACTTATAAAAAAAACATAGAGGTGCCAAGTGCCGAGGTAATGTAGGTAGGGCAACTGTCCAGTCTTCACGTTGCAGCGGTAGCTGCAAGATTAGATAGGAGGTGCCGAGGGGCGCTGTTACAAGATCTTGAGGGAGGCTTGTGAAACTAGGTGTCTTCGGGGAAAGGCGAAGTGTCCTAAGGAATCGGCTCCCAAGATAGCTTGTGTTGCTCTGCTGAGCCCGTACGTTGCAAGGCCTTGCAAGTAGCAGGAGGCTGCAGGACGCAGGATGGGGCCGCAGGAAGCAGCGTAGGAGCAGGGACGAGGATTAGCACTTTGGCGGCAGGAGACTGGGCTGATGGTGTCCTTAGATGGCTTCGTCAGGCGTAGCGTGGCAGCATGCTGGACCGTGGGCGTGGGCGGCTAGTGGCGCTGGTTACGGTGACGGCGGCGAAGGGCAGCCCCAGGGGTGGCGGCAGGGGCGGCGGCAGGGCTGGGTGGCAGGGCGTGGGACACAAGCCATAGGAGGGCGTGTGTGGGTGCGCTGAGATGGGTGGCGGCAGGGCTGGGCCGAGGTGAGCAGCGTGCCGTGGCGTCGTCAGGCATCGTGGACGGCAGGCGGCGGGATGCGGTGTGAGGGCCGCCCGTGGCGGCGTGGCAGCGCGGCAGGAGGTGGCTGCGGCGGGCGAGGGGCCTCGCTGGCGTGGTAGGCGTGATGGGGGGGCGAGGGGCAGGCCCCCCCCCTGGGTGTGTCTTGTCACTCCGTAGGTCACCAACTGTAGTGACCTTGTCACCTACATGGTTGATAAACAGACACCCAGGGTTGATGGTTGGTTTATTGGAGACTGTGGACAGAGCTTGTGTGTGGTACAGTGGTTGAGCTCTAACTAACTCTGCCTCTGCACGAGGCTCTTTATAAAGGGGCCCCGATACTCAAGACCTGACACCTGACGCCTAATCCCTTAATGGGCAGTCGGCGAGATCATAGGTGATGTCGCTATGGAAAGTGGGAGGCGAGAACGAGGAGAAGACATTAAGAGAGGCGTGACCTGACGGGTAATTAACCAGGTGTGGTGTGACTCACCACAGCACTTAAAAAAAAATGCACATCCAAAAAAATGCACATCGGAAAAAATGCACATCGGAAAAAATTAACATCGGAAAAAATGCACATAAAATACACTTCGAAAAAAATGCACATCCAAAAAAATGCACATCGGAAAAAATGCACATCAGAAAAAATGCACATCGGAAAAAATGCACATCGGAAAAAATGCACATCGGAAAAAATGCACATCGGAAAAAATGCACATCCAAAACCAAAAAAATGCACATCGGAAAATGCACATCGGAAGAAATGCACATCGGAAGAAATGCACATCCAAAAAATGCACATCCAAAAAATGCACATCCAAAAAATGCACATCGGAAAAAATGCACATCGGAAAAAATGCACATCGGAAAAAATGCACATCCAAAAAAATGCACATCGGAAAAAATGCACATCGAAAAAAATGCACATCGGAAAAAATGCACATCGAAAAAAATGCACATCGGAAAAAATGCACATCGGAAAAAATGCACATCGGAAAAAATGCACATCCAAAAAAATGCACATCCAAAAAAATGCCCATAAAAAATACACTTCGAAAAAAATGCACATCCAAAAAAATGCACATCCAAAAAAATGCACATCGGAAAAAATGCACATCCAAAAAAATGCCCATAAAAAATACACTTCGAAAAAAATGCACATCCAAAAAAATGCACATCCAAAAAAATGCACATCGGAAAAAATGCACATCCAAAAAAATGCACATCCAAAAAAATGCACATCCAAAAAAATGCACATCGGAAAAAATGCACATCGGAAAAAATGCACATCCAAAAAAATGCACATCGGAAAAAATGCACATCGGAAAAAATGCACATCGGAAAAAATGCACATCCAAAAAATGCACATCCAAAAAATGCACATCCAAAAAATGCACATCCAAAAAATGCACATCGGAAAAAATGCACATCGGAAAAAATGCACATCGGAAAAAATGCACATCGGAAAAAATGCACATCGGAAAAAATGCACATCCAAAAAAATGCCCATAAAAAATACACTTCGAAAAAAATGCACATCCAAAAAAATGCACATCGAAAACCCAGTCAGAGCTTCTTATTTTTGTGAGAAAATAAATATAATAATAAATATAATAAATATAAAAAGGTATTTGAGGTCCGGGGCTATTCATAAAACTTTCGGGCCTATAGCCCCAAATGCCCAGGCCTAACTACACCCCTGGTGGAGAACTATACACATGATTCCAAATAAAGTAGTGTGCATGGATGGCTGCAGCTGTCTCGCCCTCTAAAAGTAAACTTACCATAGGTCAGAGGTGGGCACTAAATACATTGAATATTTAAATACTAAATACTAAATAAATTTTACTAATTTATTTAAATACTAAATAGGCTACATCAATTTTATTTAAATACATTTATAAATAAATTTTAAATATACGCAAATTTTTACATGTCCGAAAAAAATGGATTTCCTTAAGATTTCCTTAGATTTTGGGTTTCCTTAGAAATTTCCTTCACAGGCCTAAATTCCTAAAAATAAGGAAATTTCCTTGAAAGTGGAAACACTGGTTCACTGTAACATCAGGATTGCCAGATAGTTGGGCGGGTTTATAGCCAAATTAACTGATAAAAAAAGTATTTACATTTTTATATTATGAAATTATTTAAATACTAATAAAAGTTTTTAAATACTATTTAAATAAATGACAACCAATTATTTATAAATACATTTCTAAATACACAAATTTATTTAAATACTGCCCAGCTCTGCCAAAGGTCAGGGTGGGCATTTTCGAAGGGGCTCTAAACTACACCCTCTTAGCGTCCTAAGACCGACTTAGTTATACCGGGCTAAGAAGACTGGTAAGGAAGCATTTTCGAATGTCATCTTAGCCTCGTGTAAGGCCAACCCTTCTTAGTGCCACCACCTCCGCTTCAACCAATCAGCGCGCGCGACACAAGTCTGTATTTGGCGGGAAATACGTATACCACGCCGAGGGACTTTCTCTCTCTCTCTCTCTCTCTCTGTCCTTTTTTTTCTTCTATTATTTCTTCTCCCTCCTCTTCCTTCTCCCTTTTCATCCTCCACATCATAGCCAGTATAGCCATACACATCATAGCCAGTATGTGATATTATCCTGAATAACTAAACTTTTTTTTTCTGGTGAGTTTTGATATGTTTAAAATTAATCTGCTAACCGTTTGTCGCAAATATATTTTTTTTATATATAGTTAGGTTAGGTATAGGTTCGGTTAGGTTCAATTAGTTTTTTGTCATTTTTGTTCCAAATCACAAAAAAAGTTATTTGCGACATAACTGGTTAGCAGATTAATTCAAAACATCAAAACTCACCAGAAAAAAAAAGTTTTTTCCACCAAAGGAAGTAGTGTTTATCTGGAAATTTACCTTTTTTTTTAAGATATCCTTCTCCCCCAGCAAGCTTGGGGCTGCTGGTAGACAGGGTTTTCTGGTGAAGAGACAATATCCCAAGTGATTTACGAGTAAAGCAACGTACTAACCTCATCAAATAATATCCCAGCTAGGATAGAAACCATAAACTAGAAACCATATCTAGTCCACTCAAAAAAACACAGAAACCATATCTAGTCCACCCAGCCCACCCCAAACAGGGTTTTCACCATTAACCTCATCTAATGATCTCATCTCACCATTAACCTAATCTCACCGCTTACCCAAGAAGCTTATTAATTAACCTAACCTCACCGATTAACAGTGGTGGAATAAGGGGTGTAAAAACGGGGGGCACCATAATTTTCATATACATATTATAGGCTTATATATTATATATATATATATATATATATATATATATATATATATATATATATATATATATATATATATATATATGTATATATGTATATATGTATATATGTATATATGTATATGTATATAATATATATTTATACATAGTGTATTATACAGCCTAATATACTATGTATAGTCTAAAATATATAATATATAACCAATAATATAACTATTGTTGTTGTGGTGACGGAGAAAATTGCGGGCTAAGACGACCCCAACCCTGCCTTAGCCTACACTCGCTGCGCTGTCCTAGGCGGAGCGAAATTTGCTTTCGAAAATGTCCAACTAGCGCTAAGATGGTCTTAGTCCCCTAAGATGGTCTTAGTAGTGTTCGAAAATGCGCCCCCAGTAGTATACAACCTATTTGTATGTACTGTATGAAGTGTACAAAGACAAGACTGGTAATCTATATAGATATTCGGGGGCTTAAACTCACCGTATTTGCCAGCGCGACAATCATATTTCACAGACATTGTGGATATTTTTTTTTTATTGAGGATTTCATCATACGTTTATTGAAAGATATTTCAACTCATTCAGCAATGGCTGATTCATGATATTTTCAGCATGAATGGTGTTAAGAAAACGTATAATGATGCTCTTACCCAGTTTTAGCTTGAAGCCTCATAAAAACTCTATTTAAAAAAAATTAAAGTTTGTATAAGCACTGGTGTCTTATACAAGGAATAAAAAAAAAAACTGCATACTGGAAAGCAGTGATTCCTAAAACGTTCAGTTAATTCTAAGTGTGAAAAGTGTGCAGTAAGTATGACGGTGATGATTGACTGTTCTCCAGCTAGGGTAGATAGGAGTATTGGAGTCGAGCTGCCAACGCAATAGTGTGTGAAAAGTAATTATTGATACAACAACAATGGCACTGGAGACCAAACACCCTAATGTCTGCCAGTGAATTGTTACTTAAAGTTAGTAATGTTTTTCTTCATAAGAGATCAAAATTTGTCGAATGGCCTCAATAATCTGTACTAAATGATCACTGCATAACACACACAAGGCTGTCCTTGGGTGCCTGTGCTGGCTCAGAGTAAAGTCTTAGGTTACTGCTCCTATTGTTTTGTCCCATTGTTTCAGATAAACGTGTTCCTTATGTGTATTACCTTAGGATTACACATCATATCACATAAGATTATAGTACATCTTGCACTGAAAAGTCTGAGGAGCACCACCGTTCAGAGCACCATTACTTTCTCCTTGCAGGGAAATGATTGTCTTTCTGACAGAGTGCTGAGGCAAGACAGTCAACATCCAAGCAGCATCAGGCTACCACGACCCAGTTTGGTGAGTCAATCATTGTAGCTCCGCATAACAGTAACAGTAGTTGATGTTCTGTAATCGGTCCTCTTGACGTGCTGTTGTCCAGTAGCGCACATAAGGCAAGTTGATCCTGAGTTTTCAGCCAGAATTCAGAAGTAGATGATTGTCGAATTATGAGACTAGGTAGGCTACACGTACCTACAGTACAATATGTTGGTATGTATAGTTTTACATGTTTCTTATTTGTTGTAGGTTACTCGTTTGTGTTTTTAGCGAGTAATTATGGTGTGAAGGCCCAGTTTTATCCATAGATTTGTCTTATAACCTGGAAGCCCCTACCGGGAGGCTGATTGCTGGCTATCGCGAATTATCGCGTAATCAAGATCATAGTGAATGACACAGTCACACACACACACACACACACACATATATATATATATATATATATATATATATATATATATTATATATATATATATATATATATATTATATATATATATATATATATATATATATATATATATATAAATTTGTGAAGTTATCAGAAGAGATAGAGTATTTATATTTCTAGAGCGTAAAAAGATTTTCACACGTCTAAGATGCACCTGTTTTCCACCCCAAGCATTTAAGGAAAATTTAAATCACACGCATATTAACAGGGATCCATATTTGTGTATTTATAAAAAATGTAACATCATTTTATCATCAAATCATATCGGAAAATCCGCCTCGCCAAGGACAACAGTTTGGTGCAATGGCCACCCTGGCCATGGCTGTTGTGCCCCGGTGCATGTTGGGAAGCAAAGGCGGCGCCGAGCAGGGCACAGTGACGCTTAGGAAGGATGAATCTTAACTTCGTAAACATGATAACAATAATGACATCCATCCACTGTTATTGATCATTAATTATTGAGGCCCAAGATGTAAGAGGGCCAAGGTGTTGAGTGGCAGAGTTGTTCACCGTGTGCATCGCCGTCAGGAGGATTCCACAGGTTTATACTGTGCCGGGTGCGGGGTTGACGTTGATGTGGTGGGAGGCGTAGCCGAGGCCTTCAGGGAGCGGTGCGTAATGCTGGGCGCCTGGGGTCTTGGCTACGTACCCGGGATACACGGGGTTGTACACTGGGTTGTACACGGGGTTGTACACGGGGTTGTAACCTGCGTAGGGCACTGCTGCTGGGTAGTGAGGGAAGGGCACGGCTCCGTAGGCATTGTAGGTAACGGGCACGACATAGGCGGAG
>JACEEZ010020120.1:777069-792069 GCA_016584305.1 Chionoecetes opilio
GCTGACAAGAGTAGTTCTTTGGTTAATCCCTTGAGACCCATAAAGAAGTTTCCATTGTAATTTGGCTACCATTAGACGATTTTTAGTGAATATAAGTAGTATTTTATAGATATAACCTGTTTAGTACCCTTGTCGGCTAACTAATTTGGTATATTCAGCTACTTTTCGTAATTTTATGGCTGACAACAGACGATTTTATATAGCAAAGGAAAAATCTGGGCGTGAAGGGGTTAAAATTATGTACAATAATTCACGTGGACACACACACACACACACACACACACTCATCCTCGTCAGCAGATCGTAGGTTCGAGGTCCGCTCCAGCTGATGAAATGACCCATTGATAGGGTGAAGGTCGGTCCTGCTTTTGGTGCTCAAGGTCATGGGGGTGCAGGACGAGGCAGGCTGTGGGATGTTAAGGCACAGGGAGGCGCTGCAGGGGAGCCACGGACAGGGGGGCGCTGCAGGGGAGCCAGGGACAGGGGGGGCTGGGGTGAAGGGCGGAGTGAGGCTTTGAACACCGAGGGCGGTGCTGGGGGGCTGAGGGGGGGCGAGTGGAGGTGTTGTTACCATATGAGGAAAGACACAACACTCAAGGGACAAGGAGGGAGGGAGGATATTATTTTTAGAGTTGGGGAAGGAAAATACTGAATGGAGGAAGGCAAGTAGCCAAGGAAGGGAGAGACGAAACGAAGAGGATATTCAAGAGAGGCATCATAGCCGCTTCTGCATGTTCAGTGGTTCCTGTCTTAGGTACCGAAGACACCAGTAACAAAGGGCCTTCATGGGGCTCCTGCTTGTATAATGTTGATAAAGTGTAATGTGCTGCGCCACACTGAAGGGCATGCTGTGGTCGCGTGTTCAATCCCCACTCGCTCATGAAGATTTTTCACTGATAGATACAGGCGGCTACCCCTTTGTCCTGGGTCTGGGCGTCCCCCTTGAGCAAGGGTATGGGGTGTGTGGGATGTGTGAGGTTAAGGCCCTCTGAGACACCGAAGGCCTTGGTGAGGTCCCAACTATATCCAAGGATCGGTTTCTATGAGCTCCAAACACTTTCCCTGAGGGTAACAGATGGTGATCACGTGTCCAGCACATGATCAGGCCGTGGGTGAATGACACACACACACAAAGAGAGAGAGAGAGAGAGAGAGAGAGAGAGAGAGAGAGAGAGAGAGAGAGAGAGAGAATTGTCATTTAGGGCTGTAGGAATGACCTTGTGCCGTGTAGAGGGCATGGCAGGTGTGTGTTCAAGATCAAGGTCAGCGTTGGCGTCTTGCCAACATTGCTCAAGTAGGTGGCTTACATGCATCACTACATAATTTCTTTTTACGAATATGTATTGTTTATACCTTCACACACACACACACACACACACATATATATATATATATATATATTATATATATATATATATATATATATATATATATATATATATTATATATATATATATATATATAGTTTTTTTCTCTCTTTTCTTTTTTTCACAATGTCAATTGGAAGAAGCGTGTCATTCTGTCTGTCTCGAAATAAGCATTGGCTCTGCTTATTTTCTCCAGAAAAATAGCATAGTATGTTTGATTTAGTTTTGTCATAGACTTGTATGTTACGTTATGAACATTGACAGCTTTATCAGAATTCCTCGGTAGTAACTTTCAAGTGATGAGGGAGGCTGAGATAGACACGAGGCAAGATAGGGAAGTTATGCATTAAAAAGGTGATGTGTACTGCCGTTAAGTAATCCAATGATAGAAAAATCCTAACTAAATACAATAATTAATTATTATTGAACCCTTGAACGGCACTGTATCAGGCTGACATCATGGAAAGTTCACGCGGGGGCGCCGGCGAGGGGGTCCTGAGGGTGGCGTGAGGGTGGCGGGATTGCGGCATGAGGGGGTCCTGAGGGTGGCGGGAGGGTGGCATGAGGGGTCCTGAGGGTGGCGTGAGGGTGCGGGATTGCGGCATGAGGGGGTCCTGAGGGAGGCCTGAGGGTGGCGGGAGGGCGGCATGAGGGGGTCCTGAGGGTGGCGGGAGGGCGGCATGAGGGGGTCCTGAGGGTGGCCTGAGGGTGGAGGGAGGGCGGCATGAGGGGGTCCTGAGGGTGGCAGGAGGGCGGCGTGAGGGGGTCTTGAGGGTGGCGTGAGGGTGGCGGGATTGCGGCATGAGGGGGTCCTGAGGGTGGCGGGAGGGCGGCATGAGGGGGTCCTGAGGGTGCCTGAGGGTGCCGGGAGGGCGGCATGAGGGGGTCCTGAGGGGGTCCTGAGGGTGGCGGGAGGGCGGCATGAGGGGTTCTGAGGGTGGCCTGAGGGTGGCGGGAGGGCGGCATGAGGGGGTCCTGAGGGTGGCCTGAGGGTGGCGGCATGAGGGGGTCCTGAGGGTGGCCTGAGGGTGGCGGGAGGGCGGCATGAGGGGTCCTGAGGGTGGCCTGAGGGTGGCGGGAGGGCGGCATGAGGGGGTCCTGAGGGTGGCCTGAGGGTGGCGGGAGGGCGGCATGAGGGGGTCCTGAGGGTGGCGGGAGGGCGGCGTGAGGGGTCCTGAGGGTGGCGTGAGGGTGGCGGGAGGGCGGCATGAGGGGGTCCTGAGGGTGGCGGGAGGGCGGCATGAGGGGGTCCTGAGGGTGGCGGGAGGGCGGCATGAGGGGGTTCTGAGGGTGGCGGGAGGGCGGCATGAGGGGGTTCTGAGGGGGTCCTGAGGGTGGCGGGAGGGCGGCATGAGGGGGTTCTGAGGGGGTCCTGAGGGTGGCGGGAGGGCGGCATGAGGGGGTTCCTGAGGGTGGCGGGAGGGCGGCATGAGGGGGTTCTGAGGGGGTCCTGAGGGTGGCGGGAGGGCGGCATGAGGGGGTCCTGAGGGTGGCGGGAGGGCGGCGTGAGGGGGTCCTGAGGGTGGCCTGAGGGTGGCGGGAGGGCGGCATGAGGGGTTCCTGAGGGTGGCGGGATTGCGGCATGAGGGGGTCCTGAGGGTGGCGGGAGGGCGGCATGAGGGGGTCCTGAGGGTGGCCTGAGGGTGGCGGGAGGGCGGCATGAGGGGGTCCTGAGGGTGGCGGGAGGGCGGCATGAGGGGGTCCTGAGGGTGGCGTGAGGGTGGCGGAGGGCGGCATGAGGGTGGCGGGAGGGCGGCATGAGGGGGTCCTGTGGGTGGCCTGAGGGTGGCGGGAGGGCGGCATGAGGGGGTCCTGAGGGGGTCCTGAGGGTGGCGGGAGGGCGGCATGAGGGGGTCCTGAGGGTGGCGGGAGGGCGGCATGAGGGGATCCTGAGGGTGGCGGGAGGGCGGAATGAGGGGGTCCTGAGAGTGGCCTGAGGGTGGCGGGAGGGCGGAATGAGGGGGTCCTGAGGGTGGCGGGAGGGCGGCATGAGGGGGTCCTGAGGGTGTGCGCGGGAGGGCGGCATGAGGGGTCCTGAGGGTGGCCTGAGGGTGGCGGGAGGGCGGCATGAGGGGGTCCTGAGGGGGCGGGAGGGCGGCATGAGGGGGTCCTGAGGGTGGGGGAGGGTGGCGGGAGGGCGGCATGAGGGGGTCCTGAGGGTGGCGGGAGGGCGGCATGAGGGGGTCCTGAGGGTGGCTTGAGGGTGGCGGGACGGCGGCATGAGGGGGTCCTGAGGGTGGTGGGATTGCGGCGTGAGGGGATCCTGAGGGCGGCGGAGGGCGGCATGAGGGGGTCCTGAGGGTGGTGGGATTGCGGCGTGAGGGGGTCCTGAGGGCGGCGGGAGGGCGGCATGAGGGGGTCCTGAGGGTGGCCTGAGGGTGGCGGAGGGCGGCATGAGGGGGTCCTGAGGGTGGCGGGGAGGGGGTCCTGAGGTGGCGGGAGGGCGGAATGAGGGGGTCCTGAGGGTGGCCTGAGGGTGGCGGGAGGGCGGCATGAGGGGTCCTGAGGGTGGCGGGAGGGCGGCGTGAGGGGGTCCTGAGGGTGGCGGGAGGGCGACGTGAGGGGGTCCTGAGGGTGGCGGGAGGCGGCATGAGGGGGTCCTGAGGGTGGCGGGAGGGCGGCATGAGGGGTCCTGAGGGTGGCGGGAGGGCGGAATGAGGGGGTCCTGAGAGTGGCCTGAGGGTGGCGGGAGGGCGGAATGAGGGTGGCGGGAGGGCGGCATGAGGGGGTCCTGTGGGTGGCGGGAGGGCGGCATGAGGGGGTCCTGTGGGTGGCCTGAGGGTGGCGGGAGGGCGGCATGAGGGGGTCCTGTGGGTGGCGGGAGGGCGGAATGAGGGGGTCCTGAGAGTGGCCTGAGGGTGGCGGGAGGGCGGCATGAGGGGGTCCTGTGGGTGGCGGGAGGGCGGCATGAGGGGGTCCTGTGGGTGGCCTGATGGTGGCGGGAGGGCGGTATGAGGGGGTCCTGAGGGTGCGGGAGGGCGGCGTGAGGGGTCCTGAGGGTGGCGGGAAGGCGGCGTGAGGGGGTCCTGAGGGTGGCCTGAGGGTGGCGGGAGGGCGGCATGAGGGGGTCCTGAGGGTGGCGGGAGGGCGGCAAGAGGGGGTCCCTGAGGGTGGCCAGAGGGTCGCGGGAGGGCGGCATGAGGGTGGCCCGAGGGTGGCGGGAGGGCGGCATGAGGGGGTCCTGAGGGTGGCGGGAGGGCGGCATGAGGGGTCCTGAGGGTGGCGGGAGGGCGGCGTGAGGGGGTCCTGAGGGTGGCGGGAGGGCGGCATGAGGGTGGCCTGAGGGTGGCGGGAGGGCGGCATGAGGGGGTCCTGTGGGTGGCCTGATGGTGGCGGGAGGGCGGCATGAGGGGGTCCTGAGGGTGCGGGAGGGCGGCATGAGGGGGTCCTGAGGGTGGCGGGAAGGCGGCATGAGGGGGTCCTGAGGTGGCCTGAGGGTGGCGGGAGGGCGGCATGAGGGGGTCCTGAGGGTGGCGGGAGGGCGGCATGAGGGGGTCCTGAGGGTGGCCTGAGGGTGGCGGGAGGGCGGCATGAGGGGGTCCTGAGGGTGGCGGGAGGGCGGCGTGAGGGGGTCCTGAGGGTGGCGGGAGGGCGGCATGAGGGGGTCCTGAGGGTGGCGGGAGGGCGGCGTGAGGGGGTCCTGAGGGTGGCGGGAAGGCGGCATGAGGGGGTCCTGAGGGTGGTCTGAGGGTGGCGGGAGGGCGGCATGAGGGGGTCCTGAGGGTGGCGGGAGGGCGGCATGAGGGGGTCCTGAGGGTGGCCTGAGGGTCGCGGGAGGGCGGCATGAGGGTGGCCCGAGGGTGGCGGGAGGGCGGCATGAGGGGGTCCTGAGGGTGGCGGGAGGGCGGCGTGAGGGGGTCCTGAGGGTGGCGGGAGGGCTGTCTGTCGGGGTGGAGGGGAAAAGTCGCGGAATATCCCATGTGTGTAAATACCATGTCGTGGTGTTGGTATAAACTGGGAATACCTGAGCATTATAACAAGAATGTATTTTGGCATTACTGCAAGGCAAGTAAGAGTGTGGGCTATTTCGTCACACCACTTAATCCCTGCATGGTCTCAGTCGTGTGTCTGAATCAGTTGTTATCCATGCATCCCTTTATCCTGTTGGTTCTTTAGATATGAGTACGTGACCAATACATTTCTGAAGTATGCCCGGGTGTGAAGAGGAATCACTACACCGAAGAATACCTGAGAATGTACCCTTATAGTATCACAGGTGTGTCTCGCGGCATTAACCCCTTGAGGCCCAGAACATAATTTCCATTGTAATTTGGGTATACCATTAGATGATTTTTAGTGACTATAATCAATATTTTACAGATATGACCTGTTTAGTATCCTTGTCGACTAACTAATTTGGTATATTCAGTTACTTTTCATAATTTTATGGCTAACAACAGACAATTTTTTATAGCAAAAGAAAGATCTGGGCGTGAAGGGGTAAATACGCCAAAGAGGAGTTTAAAGAGTATGACGTGACATTAATATTCCATTAGATCGTGTAAACACGTACGTATGGTGTTATTAAGTTATATATTTACCTAAGTATATCATTGTACCTGATGTCTTCTGCACGTAGGAGATTTTATTCTGTCACTGTAAACCTTTAACCTCTTCACGCCCAGATCTTTCCCTTGCTATATGAAATCGTCTGCTAGCCATTACGAAAAATAACTTAATAATATAATATACCAAATTAGCTAGTGGACACGGGTACTAAACGGGTACTAAACAGGTCATATATATAGAATATTCAATCAATCATTGGGGGCATACGCCGGGGGGCGCGTCGCCTCGCCCACCCTACGACGCCACTCCCGGGGGTCACCACGCGCAAGTTCCCATGCAGGCTCCTTTCCCATACCAAGCAGCTCTCGACAAGAAACATCAACTTGCCACAGCCACGAGCCTTGTGGGCGCCCCCTTGGCCTCCTCCACGCCGGATTGTCTCCTACAGATACAACCCGATGGGAAGGATCGGTTTCAGGGTAGCGTGCCACATGCCCATATAGCCGAAGTTGGCGCTGACGGGCTATGCAGATAATAGGCCTCGATTCAGTCTCACGGTGCAATCGCTGATTTGACAGGTAATCATCCCAGCGATACCCCATGATTCTGCGAAGACACTTATTACCAAAGGCATTGATTCGTCTCTTCAAGTCACTATTTAGTGTCCATGTCTCACAACCATAGAGTACACTAGAACATCTCCTTCTCTTCAATTTTACGCATCTCGGTAGGAGCGTACACTGCAACAAGAGACATGAAACCCAGAGTGTGTTTCATCCTCACTCGCATTATACGCTCATCAACCTGAGTAACCTCAACAACTGACGGCTGCAGTTTGCTGGAGATGCCTATAGCTACTCCCCGTTCACGGTGACCATTGCTCATGCCGGACCAGTAGTAGGTGTAACCCCCACTGCTAGTCTCGCCACTGCCAGGCCTCCTCGTCTCAGAGAGTCCCACTATATCCATCCTCAGCCTACTGAGCTCGCCCGATAGGAGAGGTAGTCGATGATCGTCTGAGAGGCTCAGAACGTTCCACAGAATGAGAACGTTCACGAGCCCACACGAAGAACCCTCCGGAGGTTGATCCCAGGAGTGATTCGACGGGCAGGCGCCGCTTCTGCACCGCCCCGGCCACCCCCATAAGAAAAAGTTGGGCTAGGGGGCCCTACCACTTGATTTAGAATGCGGGATTCCCGAGGGCTTTGCCCCGCACTCGTCATAGGCAGACCCCTCCCCTGCGTCGGCATTGGAGGGGTCTGCATGGTCGGGCCCCCCGGCAAAACCGGGTCGGGGGCGCGATTACCGCGCCCCCGGCCTCTACCTCTTAGAATGTTAGTGGCTAGATTTGGATTTTACAGGGAGGGGTTGCAACCCCCCCCCCCCCAACCAACCAATCTATGTCAGGGATTGGCCTTACTGCTCACCGTGGTCAGGGACGCAGATCCCCCTGTAGGGATTAACCCCAGGCTGCCCATTATTTCACCCATAGCTGGGGCTGGATGGCCATTGACTCAATAGTGAGTTCATCTGCCCTTAAAGATAGTCTTATTTTTAGTCCATCTGGGTGTCCAGCACACCCTCCTCACTGGTAGAACCAGTGGGGGAGCCGGTTTAGTCGCCGACGATCCGACCATGTGACTGGTTGTACTGGGTTACATGTTACCAGTAGCAGGGGACAACCCTGACCAGACCCCATATAGAATATTGCTTACATTAATTAAAATAGTCTAATGGTAGCCAAATTACAATGGCAATTACGTTCCGGGCCATGCATAGCATGCACGAGGGGTTAAAGATGCTGCCGTAACCACGCCCACGATGCTCTGCATGACGGCGCATGGACACTACTGCTTTCCACAGCATACCGTGTCTCTCATTGCTCATCGCAAAGCTTGAAGGACGTATCTGGTGCAGGGGGAAATGGGGAGGTCATTGTGAGGAGGATTACACATATTCCACTCATAACTTATTTGTCCACGTCATATATAAATGATAATTGAACTGCCTCCATTAACCCCTTCACGTCCAGATCTTTCCTTTGATATAAAATATTGTATGTTGTCGAGCCATAAAATTAAGAAATGTCACTTAATATACCAAATTAGTTAGTGGACAAGGATACTAAACAGGTCATATCTATAAAATATTGCTTATATTCACTAAACATCGTCTAATGGCACCCAAATTACAATGGAAATTACGTTCTGGGCCTCAAGGGGTTAACACTCTTTGTTTTCAGTGTTTATACAAATAACACAATACATATAATTTACTGTGTTAGGACAAAACTGGTCAAGTCAACCCTAATTTCCTCTTTTCCTCCCTTACAGAACCCCAACAGTCCAGACGGAGGTGAAGGAAGGGCAGCACGGCGGGTTGATGGCGCCTCCACATGACCACAACAACGTGAACATGAGTCAGCCTTGCCCTGCACAGGTGCCCTACAGGTGAGACCGCCAGGCAGGGTGTGGTGAGTATGGTGCAGTTTATAATAATTTTACGGGAAAACAAGTCAAGTTCATTTAACAAAACCGAATTTGAATCGCTGCTCGTTGGGGAGGATTCTCTTCTTTTTCAGCCGTGTCATCACGATGTCATTTTGTAGATGGTCATATGTTATCATGTATGCCCTATCACCTCTCTCTCTCTCTCTCTCTCTCTCTCTCTCTCTCTTCTCTCTCTCTCTCTCTCTCTTCTCTCTCTCTCTCTCTCTCTCTCTCTCTCTCCTCTCTCTCTCTCTCTCTCTCCTCTCTCTCTCTCTCTCTCTCTCTCTCTCTCTCTCTCTCTCTCTCTCTCTCTCTCTCTCTCTCTCTCTCTCTCTCTCTCTCTCTCTCTCTCTCTCTCTCTCTCTCTCTCTCTCTCTCTCTCTCTCTCTCTCTCTCTCTCTCTCTCTCTCCTCTCTCTCTCTCTCTCTCTCTCTCTCTCTCTCTCTCTCTCTCTCTCTCTCTCTCTCTCTCTCTCTCTCTCTCTCTCTCTCTCTCTCTCTCTCTCTCCTCTCTCTCTCTCTCTCTCTCTCTCTCTCTCTCTCTCTCTCTCTCTCTCTCTCTCTCTCTCTCTCTCTCTCTCTCTCTCTCTCTCTCTCTCTCTCTCTCTCTCTCTCTCTCTCTCTCTCTCATCTCTCTCTCTCTCTCTCTCTCATCTCTCTCTCTCTCTCTCTCTCTCTCTCTCTCTCTCTCTCTCTCTCTCTCTCTCTCTCTCTCTCTCTCTCTCTCTCTCTCTCTCTCTCTCTCTCTCTCTCTCTCTCTCTCTCTGGTGTTATTCTGGTGTCATGTATACAGGAACTACCTCGTGTAGGTCTCGCAGCCTCTTGTAGCTTCCTTATTTTCATATGTTCTTATGTTCTTATTTATTTTATGCATCTTTTCTGCTTATCTACAATACATTATTTTATCACTGAGGAGTATGTAATATCTGAGACTCTTGAGACGCGTGTGTGGCCATACACGGAGTAATGCAATGGTGTTTATGGTGGTGTGTGAGGAGGGAGCTGCCACTTATTGGGAAGAAAGTGTTGTGTGAAGAAGTGACCTCGTGACCCCCTGTGGAAGGCCACGTAACAGCAAAATCAAGTCTTGACGGCTGCGGTGAGGGAAATAATATCACACCTCACACGACCCCGATAACTGTGCGTGTGTGGTTTCATTCTAGTTACATGAACAAATCTGTGAAAACCCCGTGAAGAATATTAATTTCTCCACGGACGTATTCATTTTGTGGCGACGTGGTAATGACATTTTTCTGTAGACGTGTATTGCGTGCAGGACCGATGGCTGGTTAAAGATGGTTTAGCGTTGCTCCAGTTTTCTTGCGTGTCTTTGGGAACACTCACGTCGCCTAGACCTAGATCACCTTGCTTATTGCCGTTATTTTAAGCGTCGTTTCGTAATGTCGTCTTGTTACCTATAAGTGTAGGTCGTTGCCTTGTTATACGTTGTCTTATGATACAGGTTTATGTGTCATACAGATACATGAAATGAGTTGTTGTACGTGCTAAAAATCTCTAAGTATACATTAATTTAGTATTGCTTCGTAAAACGTGCTTCTTGCCTCTCAGTAATACACTTTCAACGTGTCAATTTTGAATTAAAGTACCTGTGTACATCTGAAAGCACGTCCATACGGATTGCCCTTTTCAAGCAGCTGTCGGAGTACTTTATCCTGCTCCCGAGGGACTAACGCTGCGGCCCGCCAGTATTGTGTTGGGCATGGAGGTATTAGGAGGAGGTGGGTCTTTATAGCTCCATGGTGTTGGGTGCCTGAAACGTGAGGCTGATGAAACACCGAGCCGGGGATGGCTTCTTGTCTTCATCCACCTGAGTGTGCGTGCCTGAGGGCTGAAAACAGGCGAAGGATGGTTACGGTAGATGAAGCAAAGGATGGTTACGGTAGATGAAGCAAAGGGTGGTTACGGTAGATGAAGCAAAGGGTGGTTACGGTAGATGAAGCAAAGGGTGGTTACGGTAGATGAAGCAAAGGGTGGTTACGGTAGATGAAGCAAAGGGTGGTTACGGTAGATGAAGCAAAGGGTGGTTACGGTAGATGAAGCAAAGGGTGGTTACGGTAGATGAAGCAAAAAATAGTAACGGTAGATGAGCAAAGAATCATGTTTCAGGTACACATGAGCCTTAAGATAATGCTATTTTCTGGTGGACAAACAAATTACTCTATATTTTACATTTTTTAATTGATAAAGTATATTGTGACATGTACACGATTCACAAGGCTCACTTTGGAGTAAATTGAACGACTATAAGGAACATTCATGCTGTAGATATGTACATTGTGTAACATCATAGAAAGAAATCCCTAGTAATAGTATAAGAATGAAAATCTAGTCACATAGAAAATAACAAGGAATAAAAACGCACCAAAAAAACCTCATAAAAAAACTCGACGTTACAAATGGACAAATAAAATCAACATAAGACCAGATATATCGTCATGCTCACAATCACATCTTCGTAGCCATTCCCTTCCCCTAATTCTTTTTCACCATAATACAGAAAAATGCAGTTGTAATCATAAAAGTCACCATCAGCTTATTCAAACAAACACAACTGCAATACTTCACTGCAACCACGGACATTTTGAAGCATCGTTGTTATCCTATACAGTTTCGTTATTTTCCTTTTAGTATGACGCGTTTCCTTCTGTTT
Source organism: Chionoecetes opilio (assembly GCA_016584305.1). Taxonomy (NCBI): domain Eukaryota; kingdom Metazoa; phylum Arthropoda; class Malacostraca; order Decapoda; family Majidae; genus Chionoecetes; species Chionoecetes opilio. The sequence continues at coordinate 788,105 of JACEEZ010020120.1, forward strand.
CCGTTCGTATTGAAGGAAATAACTGTGAAACATTACGGGAAACTTTACACCAGAAAGAAAGAGGAGGAGGTGGAGGAAGAGGAAGAGGAAGGGGAATAGGAGGAGGAGGAGGAGGAGGAGGTGGAGGTGGAGGAAGAGAAGGAGGAGGAGGAGGACATTATAATATAGTTCTTATTCCTCCCTCGGGAAAAGAAAGAGAGAGACATAAAGACCTATAAAGACCATAAAGAAGCTCAATTCAACAGGGTAATACGCACAGAAAGGGAATGGGAATGGGTTGGAGTCTTTAGTGGGTCATCGGACGCTTGTGGGCGATCAAATACTATATAAGAGGAGGCGATCCCACAAACCATTCATGCTCCTTATAAGACCAAAACAATAAGCTTACTGAAACCCTTACAGCTGGACTACTTAAAAGGGAACGAGCAATTTGACATGAGGCAGGATTACTTTATGCATGGGTAAGAAAGTAAAAGTAACCACCCCACCATGCAATGCTTCATAATTAAGACTAAATTTGTTGTGAAAAGATAAGAACATAAAATGGATGTTGTATTCGTATGTATGTAAGTGTGTGTGTGTGTGTGTGTGTGTGTGTGTGTGTGTGTGTGTGTGTGTGTGTGTGTGCGTGTGTGTGTGTGTGTGTGTGTGTGGGTGTGTGTATACTGAAATAATCTCGTAAAAACTCTGATATCTGAAAGGAGAGAAGGAGGGAGAGAGAGAGAAAGGGTATATTCACGCACCTCGCTGAGTCATTGTGCATATGAGAGGTTCCTGAGGGGACGTGGCTGGTAGTATAAAGGTGAAGGGTGAAAGGCGGGATGGAGAGAGTTTATAAGACAGCTTGGCGGTGTTCAGAACGTAAGGTTGTCTAGACTGCGTAACGGGGCGTATAATTATACTCAGATTTTTTTTTTTTAAAGAGGCGAAAAATCCTGACCCCTTGCTGCTTACTGACTGATTTTTGATGCTAGGAGAAGGGAATACTACGCTTCTTCTCAATTTCAGCTGTATTTTATCATAGTTAACCATATTATCAGGTAAATATAGGCAAAATGTTCAGCATGAGACTTTATGATAGAATGGAACTTTCGCCTTGTTAAAAAAATAGACTATAGTAATGGGGATATATGAGACTACCTGTATATGGATGTTAAGATGTAAAGAGGTAATTTGGTATTTGTGTGGAATGTGTAGGTTATGGAATGGGAAGGTAATATGTGACAGGGTGTATCTACAGGAGACGTTAACCCTATGAGTCCCAGAACGTAATTTTCATTGTAATTTGGGTACCATTAGACAATTTTAGTGAATATAAGCAATATGTAATAAAAAAGACCTGTTTAGTATCCTTGTCGGCTAACTAATTTGGTATATTAAGTGACTTTTCGTAATTTTATGGCTCGACAACATACAATTTTTTTTTGCAAAGGAAAAATCTGGGCGTGAAGGGGTTAAGATGTCAAGAGATTTTTTTTGGTATTTGTGTGGTATGTGTAGGTTATGGAAGGTTAGGGAAGGTTAACGGTAGGGAAGGGAAGTAGGGTATGGTACGGAAGGTTATGGTAGGTTAGGGAAGGTAATGTGTGACAGGGAATATCTATATGACGCGTTAATGTTTTGAACGAGACACTGAATGAAGCAAATGTGTCGGTTGTGTTGTAATGCTTCGCCGGTCTTTTAGTGTACAAGTTTATAGGTACTAATAACATCTTTTTATCCCATATAGTAAACAATGAAAGCTGTGGAAAATGAGAAACACGGAGGAAAAGAAGAAAAATATACTATAATATGAAGACACTAAAGAAAGACAGAAAAACTATTATTATGTAGTGAAGGAAGAAGGAAGAGGTAAAAAGTAGATATAATAAGGTTGTTTAACATGTTCGTAAGAGGCACCAACGTAATAGAGAAGTGTGAGATACCTAGTGAAGGAAGGGGTAGGAAGACACACCCTGAGATGACTATTAGCCACGTGGGAGGACTGAACAGTGAACAGGGTCTGAGCAGGGCAGAGCTGGCTCAAAGTACACGTATGTGAGAGCATAATAGAGGGAGTGGATTTAGGGATTACCAAGAGCGCCTGTTGGACACAAGAACCAGGTTAAAGATCGTGCGGAGCGACAGAGACGGGCAGATAGACAGACAGATGGAGGGGAGGCAGGGAGACAGGGAGACAGGGAGACAGGTAGACAGGGAGACAGGGAGACAGGGAGACAAGTAGAAAGGGAGACAGGGAGACAGGGAGACAGGGAGACAGGGAGACAGGAAGACAGGGAGACAGGGAGACAGAGAGACAGAGAGACAGGGAGACAGGGAGACAGGGAGACAGGGAGGCAAGGAGACAGGGAGACAGGTAGACAGGGAGACAGGGAGACAGGTAGACAGGGAGACAGGGAGACAGGGAGAAAGGTAGACAGGAAGACAGAGAGACAGGGAGACAGGTAGAAAGGGAGACAGGGAGACAGGTAGACAGGGAAACACGAACTGCTACTGTATGCGAATAATGACAATCTTGCGTAACCTTCCCCGTGCCAGATTTTTGATATTTTTCCATAACACGAGTAAGATATTCTCATAGTTTGATATCTGGCTTTGGTTTATACCTTTTCATTCACAAACCTATGAATATCTCTTTCAAGCACGAGTTGAGATTTGAAGCATTGCAAATTACTGTGTGATATCATAAGGGAAATACTTTTGTTGTACTCATATTTAATCCTAGGGTCGAGGACACATGTATAGAATGAATAAAATAAAGGGCCGTGAAGTATAAAAATAAATTGTCTTGGTTCAATACCGTTCTGTCGCTAATCACTTTTGATATTAGAATTAGTTTGAAAATTATGTCACTGGATATGATTGTTGTGACGGTAACCACCATTTAGCTGAAGAAAACGAGAGGTGGGAGTAACAGTTGAAGAAAACGAGAGGTGGGAGTAACAGCTGAAGAAAACGAGAGGTGGGAGTAACAGCTGAAGAAAACGAGAGGTGGGAGTAACAGCTGAAGAAAACTGGAGGTGGGAGTAACAGCTGAAGAAAACGAGAGGTGGGAGTAACAGCTGAAGAAAACGAGAGGTGGGAGTAACAGCTGAAGAAAACGGGAGGTGGGAGTAACAGCTGAAGAAAACGAGAGGTGGGAGAAAGCTGAAGAAAACGAGAGGTGGGAGTAACAGCTGAAGAAAACGAGAGGTGGGAGTAACAGCTGAAGAAAACGAGAGGTGGGAGTAACAGCTGAAGAAAACGGGAGGTGGGAGTAACAGCTGAAGAAAACGGGAGGTGGGAGTAACAGCTGAAGAAAACGAGAGGTGGGAGAAAGCTGAAGAAAACGAGAGGTGGGAGAAACAGCTGAAGAAAACGAGAGGTGGGAGAAAGCTGAAGAAAACGAGAGGTGGGAGAAACAGCTGAAGAAAACGAGAGGTGGGAGTAACAGCTGAAGAAAACGAGAGGTGGGAGTAACAGCTGAAGAAAACGGGAGGTGGGAGAAAAAGACAAGAAGACAAGACACAAGGATGCTCTTTTCTTTCTTTCATGGTTTCCTTGGGTACGGGTTTTGATTTTTTTTCCCCCCATGATCAAGATTTGGTATCAAACACTTTTATTTTTCTGTATATTATTGCATGCTGATCCTTTGACATTTTTCCAACGGTTTTAATTTTTTTCACTCGTTTGATATATACCTGAATCACTTATATATTTTTCCTTTCTCTCTCTCTCTCTCTCTCTCTCTCTCTCTCTCTCTCTCTCTCTCTCTCTCTCTCTCTCTCTCTCTCTCTCTCTCTCTCTCACACACATTTAAAGACAGCTTTCTCTAATTTTTCTATCCTTTTCCTTTCCTCTTCAGTCATTTGCCATTTGTCAGTTTTTCCACATTGCATGACTTCTCTCACTTCCTTTATTTTCTCTCTTTCTCTCTTTTCTCTCTTTTCTCTCTTTCTCTTTACTCTTTCCCTCTTTCTCTCTTT
>JACEEZ010020120.1:797069-799569 GCA_016584305.1 Chionoecetes opilio
TACTACTACTACTACTACTACTACTACTACTACTACTACTACTACTACTACTATCACTACTTCTACTACTACTACTACTACTTCCTCACCTGTTGCTTCTTTTGGACCTGCTACTTCTATTGCTTTTATTGCACCAGTATTCTAGTAGTAGTAGTAGTAATGATAATGATAATAATAATAGTAATAAAAACAAACCCATGGCACACACCTTCATCACCAGGTTGTTATCAGGCTTCACCATCTTGAGCTTCAGTTCCGTCTTCTTACTGTTTGCCTTCACCTTCCCTTCTTCCTTACCGGTCTGCGGCCTTGCATTGCGGTCTGCGTCTCCCTCTCCTCCTTCCCCGCCATCTCCTCCAGCTTATCTTCCATGTTCCTCTCAAAACACGTACTGTCCACCTGGCACAGTAACTCCCCAATCTCACACTCGCTCTCGGCTTCCTCCTCCTCCTCCTCCTCCTCTTCAATGGTGTCTCCGATTACCCCCAGAAAATTTTGCTTCAATTCCAAGTCCCCGTATTCACTGCGGGATAGCGGGAGGTTGGGTTCCATGTCTTTGAACAGCACATGGTGGTATAGATCGCGTATTTCAGGGAGTAAATTAGCGTAGTTTCGCTCTATAACGAAATCTGAAGGGGAATCGAAGCTCGTTTCCAGGTATCTTGGATTGAACGCCTCCGAGTATTTGCTTTGTGTTTGGTGTTGTGTGTTGTGTTCGGGGGTTGTTATGACCACTGTTGGACTGGGTTGTGCGCGTTCACTGGTGTTGGTGTTGCCGCTGGTGCCAAATGCTTCGTTGAGGAAGGCAGCGAGAGAGTACTGTGGTGGTGATGCTTGTCCGTCCGTCTGATGGAGAAACGGTGGAGGTGGTGGTGGTGATTTTGTGATGGTTACTGGTTGGCTGTGGTGGTACTGGTACTGGTTGTGTGGTAGAGATGGCGAGGTATGTCCTGGAGAGTGATGGATTGGTGATGGTGATGGCGACTCGTGGTTGTACTGTGGTTGTGAAGGGTTGTGCAGGAAACTAGCTGTGTCGTGTGGTGGTGGTGGTGGTGGTGATGGTGGTCTGACGGGGAGGACTGATGGGGTTCTCCTAATCGTGGGGGAGGAGGTGGTGGCGGGGGAGGTGGATACAGTTGGCTTGGTGTGTTGTATTGGTGGTGAGGACGGAGGGACACTGGTGAAGCCTCTTGGTGGTGGAGAGACACTAAGGATTGGAGAGAGGATGTGCTGGCCTCCTTATCGCCAAGTCCTGCGCCGCCGTAAGGACTCGTCATTTTCTCCTCGCAGGATGACTTCTCTTCCCTTCTCGTCCGGGCCTCCAGGCGACCCAAAAACTTAGAATTATGGATGAAACTAAAACTTTTCTTATGCTTTGGCTTTGTTTTCTCCGCCGTCGGAGTGGACACCTTATTGTCTGTCTTTTTTGACGACTCTGTATGAGCTTCGAGACCCAAAGGGAGCGAGCCGGTTCTCCTCACGGCCTCGAGCTCCTGCACCAGCTGCTTCCGTGACCTATGCTGCACATCCTGGTGTTTGTGATGAACGTACAGGATCTTGGGCGAGGTGTTGCTGTCCTTTGCGACATCCTGCCTCAGCGACGGTAAAGACAGGCACTCGTCCTGACCCTCACTGATGGCTTCGTAACTGTGGTCGTACCGCTTAGGGTAGATGACCTCACTGGCTGTTCTCTTGACTGGGTAGTTCTGGGTCTCATTTGCATTCCCGCCGTACGACTCGCAGGAGAACGTATCCGAACCCGAACCCTCGAGGATGCTGGTGATGGAGCTGGAGCCGCCAGTCCGAACGCTTGACGCAGTGGATGACGCCGATGACGTCGACACCGAACTGCGAATGCTGGCGTTCGATCCCCGTTGGAAGTTCACCTTTGACGGGGAATTCTTGTTTTCCACCTGTTTGATTTCCTCCGAACTATTGCACTTTCGTCCGAAGCCCCTCTTATTCTGAACAGCAGGAGAGGAGGAGGAGGAAGAGGAAGAAGAGGAGGAGGTGGAAAAGCGCAGGAGTGGGAAGGAGGACCAAGAGGCACGTTTGAGCTGTCCGTCTTCCTTCTTGTCCTTTTTTCTCTCCAGGTGAAGAGAAAGTCTATTTGTGCTCTTCCGGCGGAAAGGAAAAATGGATTCTTTCTCTTCTTTCATTTTGTGGTTTACGTGAAACTTATTTCATATCAAGTTCATCATCTTTACTGTACCTTAATGGCATTTGCCACAAAATTTTTGTAGTTTGTTTTTGTCTTTCATACGTCACATGTTTCTTTACATTCAACACTATATTTTGTATCTTTTTAATTTCTTAAATGTTTTCATCGCATTCCTCAAGTTTTATCACACGTGACTTCCTAATGGTATCTCGCTCCCGTGGTGGTTCCCTGAAAAAGAAAAAAAGCAAGAAATTATAATCACGCACACACACACACACACACACACACACACTTAGGGTACTCCGTAGTGTAGTGGTTAGCACGCTCGGTTCACAACCG
>JACEEZ010020120.1:807069-852069 GCA_016584305.1 Chionoecetes opilio
GACCTTCTCGCGGAGAACTGTCGTACTGTTGCAGGTCTGTCGCATTTCCCCCCCTACTTCCTTCTATCAAGCACCTGTGGGATTCATCAAGGTATTATTGGCCTTAAGACGTAATTCACTGAGATCGCCTTAGTTTATTCAAGCTTTAAGTGTGTTTATGTTACGTGGTTTACTTAAATTCATAGCACAGAACATGTCAAGGTATTGTTGAAAATACCACGTGTGTGTGTGTGTTGTGTGGTGTGTGTGTGTGTGTGTGTGTGTGTGTGTGTGTGTTGTGTGTGTGTGTAAAGTAAAGTGATAACAAACCTTATGTTAATTCTCTCAGGGCTACCGATGCATTATAATCAAACCACAATATGGTGTACAGACATCAAAAAGGGAGAAGATTCGAACCCTTGCTTATTTTAAACCCCTGCTCCGTCGCCCACATATGTCAATGACGTGGATATCATTTAACGCCTCATTACTTAGATATGAAAGACAATCTAAGTGAAAGTATCGGATATTTCATCAGTTAGGTACAGGTAGATCAAGTGACGTGCATTTCGTTTGCAGGGGAGTTTTGAAGCAACAGGTGTGCATATAGGGTTTTTTCACTAGCTCAGCCTAAACACACTCTCTCTCTCTCTCTCTCTCTCTCTCTCTCTCTCTCTCTCTCTCTCTCTCTCTCTCTCTCTCTCTCTCTCTCTCTCAATGTGTGTACCTTCGTGCGACCATACAAATTGTTAATGTTAAGGAGCACATTCTGTTTAATCTTTCATCAATCATAATCTCCAGTTAGTCAATTTTGTGTCACGAGCAGGATTCAGAAAGGATTAACTTGGTTTCAAAATACGGGACATTACAAGCTTTCCTCAATCGTGTGTAAATTGAGATAGGTAAATACACAAACAGGTGAATACTAAACATGCCTTATCACCGGGACGCTTATCATGCAGCATTATCTAAGAAGACACGTTTCAGTGCACGTGGGAGGACTGACGCGATGGTCTGTGCCACTCCCATCGTTAACTAGACGAGGAGATCACAGGTTCAGGCCATGGTATTAGCTGTGTAGTATATTGGGTGGCAGTAATAAAAGGGAGGGCCGTTGGATTAAAGGCGTTTTCTGCGGGGATCTTGATTGCAACCGAAAAATTTTAGGTTGCTCAAATTTCGATCCCTGTTCAACCATCCAGGGAAGATGATTGGCCCGACCCGCAATCATATGTTGTTGTTGTTGTGACCGTTTGCAACCGAAAATGTTCCGATTGCAACCAAAAATCCCCCGCAGAAAACGCCTTAAGAGATATCACACGTACCACACTAAGAATTTTTTTCCAAACTGAATTTTATGTTTCACCACTATAGGGAGGAACTGAATCTTAACAGGAGCTGAGGTCAAAGCACTGAGGTCAAAGTTTATGGCGAGGTTGATAGGTGGTAAGGCACGTACAGTACGTGGTGCAGGCGCAACCATGGGTGGATCTTGGGAAAAGTTTTGGGAGGAGGTCAAGTTACCAGAAACCTATAGCCTACTATAGTCTGGTGTAGTAGGGCTATACTGTACTGAATCGCCTAGAATAGTTGTAGACAGTGGCGTACCGAGGGGGGGGGGCATGCGGCCATGCCCCCCCCCTTTGCAAAAAATAAATAATACTAAAATATATTTATTATAAATAAATAAATATATATATATATCACAGACCACTACGTATATCTACAGTGGTCGATGATATATATATATATATATATATATATATATATATATATATGTATATATATATATATATATATATATTATATATATATATATATATATTTTATATATATATTTTGGCCCCCCCCCTTTTCAGTTTTCTGGGTACGCCACTGGTTGTAGAATATCCTTTTCGCTGAAATAGTAATAAATAATTGGCTAAAACAACGAACCAGTGCATCAGCATCACAAAATATTGACCTATTGTATATGTGCATACAAAATTAATGTTCCAGGATAAAAATGGAAACAAGCAGCAATATATGATATATATATATATATATATTTTATATATATATATATATATATATATATTCCACATTTTGAGGGAAGCCATGCAAAGTACACGATTGTTCCTTATTGGGGGCATGGCTCCGGCGGTGACCCCCGAATCCTCCAGTACTACATGCAAAACTGGAGGCTGAAGGTCAGGTCGTGATCCTAACTGCTTCAGAACATTTCAATACCATTCTTCCTGACTGTGAAAAATAATCTGGTCTTTCAAAACAGGTGAAAGCAAATGTGCAGGTCTGCCACAAATGAACTGTCTGGGTTTTCAATCCGGTCGGATTTTGTCGCTTCCCGTGAAAATCATATCGATTTGACGACATACTTTTGTACCTTTGAGTGAGGTAATGACAATGTAGGATGGCTTGTCTGACTTCTTCCCTGCCACTGTCAGTAGGCTACAGCCAGGTGTCAGGCAGGGACATATGTCCTTGCCGCACCAGATTGCAACACCTGCACGGGCTGTGTAGGTGCGGGCGTGAGCCACCGCCATGATGCAGCGTCTCGGCAGTGCCACTCACCGACCTTGACCTAATCAGACCGTAATCAGTACGACCTTGACCTAATATTATTACTGCGGAATATTTACCAAGAAAAACACTATATCGAGAAATAACAACGAAAAAACAACAACAAAAAGTAACTGAAATATACACAAAGAAGAAAACTGCGAAGAAAAAACCAATTTGATCGACCAATCAAGAAGACCATTTCGCGTCCTTTTTCGAGGTCCCATCAAGTCTCAGATCAGGATTTAAATCGAGAAAAGACGCCATAGTGCCATACTGCTGCAGACGTCAAGAGAGTCTCTCAAATATCAAGGTAAAATTTATGCTTTGAAATATTGATGCGCGATAGAAGTGGTGTCAGAATGCTTGCGAGTGAGTGTTGTGTGTGTGTGAGTGTTTAATAGTGAGTGCCAAGTGTGTGAGCGTGTGCAGGAATGAGTGAGAAGAGGGCGGGGGACAGGTGTGGTTAGCTCACCTGTGATTAGCCACTAGACTGTAGACTAGACTAGATTATAGTATCTAAGTCGTGTCCAGAAAGAGAACAACAGGGTAAAGATTCACGGTTATAATGGACGAGGACTTCGCGGTCGTTTTCAGAGACCGACTATTTTTTCCTGGCCTAAAATAGGAGCTTTTTCTAATGGAGATAAGTTTTATTTTCCGGAAACTCATAGTTTTCAACAAAAAAAATCATCGAATTTTATGGTAACGTATCCATTAAAAACACTATCTCCATCAGAAAAAGCACTAAAACTTGGCCGGGAAAAATTTGTCAGGGTCTTATAGGTTTTAATGAAACCTAACCTAACCTTATAGGTTTTAATGAAAACCTATAAGGTTAGGTTAGGTAGACTTTGTGGTTAAGGTTAGGTTAGGTTTCATTAAAACCTATAAGACCAAGTTTAGGTTAGGTTTCATTAAAACCTATAAGACCCTGACTAATTTTACCCTCGTCTATTAATACCGAAAAAGCACCTATTGTAGGCCATGAAAAATTAGGGATAATTTTCAGTTTCACCCAACCAACGATTTTCTGATGCGTCTTATGTTTTTCTGGTGTGTTTTTATGTGTTTTGAATGAATCTGCTAACCGTTTCTGTCGCTTTTTTTTTTTTTTTTTTTTTTTTATTTTTATTTTTATTTATTTTTTTTATTTATTTTTTAGGGATAAAGGTTAGTTTTTGTTTTTTGTTTTTTTAGGTAGTAGATAAAGGTTATTTTTTATTTTTTATTTTCTTTAGTTAGGTAAAGGTTAGGTTAGGTATAAGTTAGGTTAGGTAAAGGTTAGGTTAGGTTTAGGTTATTTTTTTTTTTTTTTTTTTTTCATTTTTGCAAAAAAAAAAATGAAAAAAAATAAAATTGCGACAGAAACGGTTAGCAGATTAATTCAAAACACATAAAAACACACCAGAAAAACATAAGGCGCATCAGAAAATCGTTGGTTGGGTGAAACTGAAAATTAACTAAAATTAGTCGGTGTCTCTGAAAACGACCGCGAAGTTCTCGTCCATTTTTTTTAACCCTCTGTTGTGAATCCGGTAATAATGGACGAGGACTTCGCGGTCGTTTTCAGAGACACCGACTAATTTTTCCTGGCCTACAATAGGTGCTTTTTCGGTATTATTCTAGTGTTTGCCCATACTCCCCCTCTCCCTCAAAACAAGCTTGGGGACCTGGGAGAATGCAGGATATATGGCTGGGGTACAAAATATGCCTCGCAACTACATAGTTTTTGAGTTATGGAAGTTATAAAAATTTCCTAGATTTAGGGAAAATTCATTGGATTTCTTCTGAGTCCAGAGACGTATGAACCTGACGATCCTCACAGAATGATGACCGAAGTGTCGAGAACCCCCCCCCAACCCCCCGCTAGGAGGTTAGGGTAGGTTAGGCTAGATTTGGTTAGGTTAGGTTAGATTTGGTTAGGTTAGGTTAGGTTAGATTTGGTTAGGTTAGGTTAGGTTAGGTTATCGGTGGGTCAAGCCCCCCGCTAGGTTAAGTTAATTTTGGTTAGGCAAATTTCTCTAGAAATAAGGAAATTACCCTAGATCTAGGGAATTTTACCCCCCTACACAACACTTAAATTACATGTTTCCGACACATAATTTGTTCCCCTCCCGAAAACCCCGCAATCCCACAGGTCCCTTGTTTGGGGGAAGTGGGAGAGTATGGGCAAACACTAGAAATTTACCACTTTTTCTAATGGAGATACTAGTTATATTTTGCGGAAACCCATATAAAAAAAAAATGAATAATTTCATCACCGAATTTTATGGTCGCCGTTTCCATTAAAAACACTGTATCTCCATCAGAAAAAGCATTAAAACTTGGCCGGAAAAAATTTGTCAGGGTCTCAGATAACAGGGAAGTAATTGAATAGAACATTCCAAACCTAACCTTATAGGTTTTAATGAAAACTAACCTAACCTTAACCACAAAGTATATCTAACCTAACCTTATAGTTTTAATGAAACTTAACCTAACCTTAACCACTAAGTATACCTAACCTAACCCTATAGGTTTTAATGAAAACTAACCTAACCTTAACCACAAAGTATATCTAACCTAACCTTATAGGTTTTAATGAAACCTAACGTAACCTTAACCACTAAGTATACCTAACCTAACCTTATAGGTTTTAATGAAACCTAACCTAACCTTAACCACTAAGTATACCTAACCTAACCTTAACCTTAACCATGCATAAAATTCGGTGATGAAATTTTATTTATTATTTTTTTTTTTAAATCAGTTTCCGCAAAATAAAACTACATATCTCCATTAGAAAAAGCGCTTATAAAGGACGAGAACTGCGTGGTTGCTACCGCCGTTACCACTTACGTATTATATATTATTTTTTTGCTCAGTATAATGTGTATTAATCCACTTCCGCGTAACCTTTGAAACTTTATATACATATTGTAGAAATGATATACTTGTCTAATAGTGCCTACACACACCCCCTCCCCTTCCAGAGGCCCCCCAACCCTTTACGAGGTGGCCATGAAACTGAAACAATAATGTTGATAATTTTATATATTTCTTATCAAACTATGTGGTGGTTATAAACAACTTCAAGAATATTATTTTTATGATATACTAAAGATACTGTCTTGAATGAGAAACACATTTCTTTCAGGTAGAACCCCTGCAGAATGAGTGGCCACGTCTCCAGAAGGGATGACCGTCACTTCCACAATGACTTTCCATCGGACATTGGCGACAACAAGGACAGGATTATGGATTCAGATAAGAAAAAGGTAAGTAAATAATTATGTATTTATTATAAAGCATTAGCTGTTGTTCCAAAGTCTGTTATGGTGAAAAATTATCGTATAGGAAGTAGCAGGTCTATGTTAAGATGAATGATGCAGTCTACAGCACTAGGCTTACTGGAGGAAATTGTTGAAGATGGGATGGTCATTTTGGGCTGTGATGGTCTCCGAGATGAAAATTGCTTATTGTTGCTGACTGTGTATATCAATTGAATCATTAGGTGTCATTGAATAGAAGTTACTGTCTCTGCAGCTGTCAGGGGAGTATTTGGAGCAAATCGAGAAGAACTTGAAGGTCCTACAGAAGACCCTGGATGAGCAGGTTGCCAAAGGAGATGAGGAGGATGACTATTCTGTCTATACGGGTACAAGTGGGTACAGCCTCCTTTACCTGCGTCTGGCCCAGCGCAAGGAGGACACTACCTACATGAAGGTGAGATGTTACGGCAGATTAGTAAAGCCAATGCCAACCATGTTTGCAGGTGTATTTGTTTAGTCTATATCTTTTCTGAAGTTTTTGAAAGATTGGGTTTTAGTAACGCCTTCAGTAATGATGCTACTGCCCTGTCACTGACCCCCATTTGTACCTCTACACCGCTGGGCATGTCACAGATACAACATTTTTTTTTCCGAACAAGGATAGACATATAAGACTTTTACTTTTGCAAAGAATATCAAACTAACATTTTGATGAATTTACTTTACTACATTACATTCAATGTTGCATATATGTTAAAATACAACTTCATTGCCCATCAGAAAGCTTCCAGTATCTTGAAAAGTAACCTGCGTCACCTGAAGGGTCGTCGTCCTTCCTTCCTGTGTGGCGACCTTGGACCCCTGGCTCTCGCTGCCGTGCTGCACCACAGGGAGGGTGACGCTGAGAGGGCCGAGGACTGCATCACACGGTGTGTTGTGGCGATGAGGTTAGGGCATGTCAATAGCTAATTCTGGGGTGTTTTGTGTGCTTGCATGGAGGTTAGAGTATGGGGGAAGAGGTTAGGGCATGTCAATAGCTAATTCTGGGGTGTTTTGTGTGCTTGCATGGAGGTTAGAGTATGGGGGAAGAGGTTAGGGCATGTCAAAGCTAATTCTGGGGTGTTTTGTGTGCTTGCATGGAGGTTAAAGTTTTCCATTTGGAAAATTTGGATGATTTAGATCTGAAGATTTGGAGGATAGAGATATTTTGGATTCATCATAGAACCAGTGAATCACATATCTTGAGTGACTCAGAACTAGAAAGACAATCGTTTATGCTGTAAATGGGTGACTATGGTGGGATTGATCTGCAAGGGGAAGAGTAAATTTTTTTATAGATTTCTTTCCATCCAGCATCAAGCAAATGAAGAAAGAAATGCTCAACCCTACCAGTGGCCTCCCAGATGAGATGCTTTATGGCCGTGCTGGTTTCTTGTATGCTCTACTGCTTCTGCAAAAAGAGGTGAGCTGTTCACATATAATTGTATTGAAATTGTATTTAAATTCTTGAAAAAAGTCATATACCATCAGAATCTGGCGTATAAAAAAAAAAAAAAAAAATGTGAATGAAAAAAAGAAAATCAGGAAAAAAAAGTATTACTCACTTTATCAAAATTGGAACCGAAAATAGAAAGAAGAGAAAAATTCTTGAGATAAAGTCATACACCATCAGAATCTGGCGTATAAAAACAAAAAAAAAAAAATATTAAGGGGGAAAAAACCAGGAAAAGAAGATAATTACTCGCTGTATAAAAATTTGGAACCAAAAATAGAAAGAATAAAATTCTTGAAAAAAGTCCTACACCATCAGAATCTGGCGTATAAAAACAAAACAAAATTAAATATGAAGAAAAAAAGTATGTATATGGTATATGGTTGCTAATATGATGGTATATGATTTTTTTTCAAGAATTTTGCTCTTCCTTCTATTTTCGGTTACAAATTTGATACAGTGAGCAATAATTTAATTTTTCCTGAAATTCTTTTTTTCCTTCATATTTTTTTATTATTTTTTTTATACGCCAGATTCTGATGGTATATGACTTTTTTTTCAAGAATTTTGCTCTTCTTTCTATTTTCGGTTCCAATTTTGATACAGTGATTAATTTACTTTTTTTCTGATATTCTTTTTTCCTTCACATTTTTGTGATCATCTTGTGTTGCTTTATCTATGTAGTATGCTGTGTAAAAATATTTAAAAGAATGGTACAGGTTGAAGTTCCCAAACTCGGCATCCCAAGACTCAGCAACACCCAAAACTCGGCTATGGTTCCGGATTTTCCAAAACCCGGCACGTAGTTGCCAGATCGGCCGCTAGGTGCCACCACACTAGGCCGCTTGGTTTCTCCCGCCGATTTGTTTGTTGTTATTGTTCAGTGGTGTTGTGACTAGAGTTGTGTACACTGTTATTTTGTGTACTTCTACAGGTCTGTTATTGGTATTATGGCTCCCAAACGTCCAGGAACACCTACTGGTGGAAGTGAAAAGAAAAGGAAGAACAATGTGTTAACTATTTCTGAGAAAATTGACCTTTCGAAGAAGTTGGATGGCTTTTTTTCCCCATAATATATCTACGTTCTAAAAGTCGGAAAATTCCATTACTCGGTTCGGCGCTGGTCCCGAGGTTGCCGAGTTTGGGAACTTCAACCTGTATATCTTTCCATAAATATTTTTTTCCCTCTCTTCCCTTTGCTGGCAGCACTCTGGTAAAGATAAGAAAAAGTTTGCAGGAAGAAATATGTTACTTTTCTGGGGGTTTTCATAATACATCTTTTCACTCTCAAATTAGAACAACAGAACTTCAAAATAAAACAAATTAATTTCAAAATATAATACTGTAGATGATTATTTTCTTTTAATTTGAAATTAAATTATTTTAATTTGAAGTTGTTATTTTAATTTAAACTACAGTTGTTTTAATATAAACTTCAGTTGTTTTAATTTAAACTTCAGTTGTTTTAATTTAAACTTCAATTGTTTTGATTTAAACTTCAGTTGTTTTAATTTAAATTTCAGTTGTTGTAATTTGAAATTCACTTGTTTTAATTTGAAGTTCAGTTGGTTTAATTTGAAGTTCAGTTGTTTTAATTTGAAGTTCAGTTGGTTTAATTTGAAGTTCAGGTGGTTTAATTTGAGAGTGAAAAGGTGTAGTGTATATGAGCATCGAGTCAACTATTTGGTGTTTGGAGTAGAACCATAAGGAACTCAGGCTCTGCTAGTGTGTTCAACCAAGAGTTTAGAAGTTCTTTATAACATCTTATAACAATGCAGTTGATTTAGGCAGTATTTTATTGCATGAGGGTAGTGACAGTTGATAGAAGCTTTACCTGTAAGGCAAAGGATAGTAGCTAGTCCATCAGATAGCTTTCCTCACTTGAATGACTCCTCTTTCCCTTTTACCCAGGTTGGACGGTCAGCTGTGGAGGACTCCTTGGTGCGTGGTGTTATAGATGCCATGTTGGAGTCTGGCCGCACCCTCGCCCGGAAGAGGAAGAGCAGTGCACCTCTTATGTATCAATGGCATGACTCAGACTATCTTGGCGCTGCTCATGGCACTTCTGGCATCCTTTATATGCTGATGCAGGTGAGGAAAGGGAAAAGTTAAGATTTAAAATTGAATAAATAGTATGATTTAGGCTTTATCAAGATATACGTACATTACATTTAAGATCAGTAAGATAAGGAGTGAAAGGATAAGTTAATATTTTAATGTAGGATGTGTATAGGATTTATGGAATGGGTGGAAGGTTGTTGGATGGAGTGAAAGGATTCTACTGATATGCCGGTGTAGGTGGAAATTGTTAAGGAGAGAAGGGTGACTACTTCAATACATAAGTGGGTGTAAGGCAGGGGTGTGTAATGTCACTGTGGTGTTGAGCCTGTATGGATGGAACGGTCTTGGATATGAAAGCCGAAGTAGTGAATGTAGACAAAGAGATGAGTATAAGTAAGGAAAAATGGAAGCTCAATACTATACTGTTTGGTGACGACACTGCTATAAGCAGAGATTGAAAAGGGTTTGTAATAATTGGTAAATTAATTCAACAATGTGTGTGTGAGGAGAAACCTGAAAGTTGATGTGTGCAAAAGTAAAGTGATGGTATTTGAAAAGAAAGAATGAGTTAAATAATTGAGTTAGCAGAGTAGTATAGAATGAGAGTTGAGTTGAGAATTTATACTATTCTGTAGTGGTCAGCCTGGGTGGTGCACTGGTGAACCATGTAAATGTAGCTAGCCAGTGGCGTAGCTGCGAGGGGGCATGGGGGGGTGGGGGGATGTCTCCCACTGGCCATGGCTGCCGTATTCTGTATAATACTCTAATACCCACTACTGATCTGATTTTAGAATATACCCTTCTATGTGGCATCAGAGTGGCCCCTGAGCTCCGCTTGCCTAGTGTCCCCCCAGGTGCCCCCCATTGATAGATACCTAGCTACGCCACTGCTAACAAAGCAATCCAGTCCTTTAACAACTCACAAACTATGTAGCAAAAAAAAAAAAAAAATCACTGTCACAAAACCCACAATCCTCTGCGCCGTTGTTAATGAGTTCCAAGCATTAACGAACCCTATCAATATAAGCTTTAAAAAAACCAAAAAAAACTATACCAACACTGTTACTAATTCACATTTACTAACATTTAAGACTTAGATAACGTTACAGGTCAAGAATTATTGGTCAAAGGTCAACATGTAAAGGCGTGGGAAGGAAATAAGGGAAAGGTTTACTGTTTCGAACCAGTGTTGAGTTCATTGAGTAATCCAGTACGAGCCACAGTCGAGAGCGAGCCGGCGAGGGGGCAGGACGCGTGTGCAGGCAGCTGGGAGGAGGAAGGGGTTGATTTTTGGCCAAACAACGCCATTTGTTTATTTTGTTGTTTTTCTTCATATTTCTGCAGCGCAAGTTAAGTAGAGAGAGAAAGGGAGGGAGTGGAAGAGAGTGAGAGGAATGAGTGGGTAGTGGTGGATCTAAGAGGTGGCCATCCACCCCCTGAAATCTAATTGGCCACCCCAGATCTGAGTCAGTGGTCTAATGAAAATTCAACCATTTCTTTTTAATGGCTATGTCATGGCCACCCCACACTAGATCTGTGTCCAACCTTGGCCACTCCAGTCAAAATTTCCTGGCTGAATTTCCTGGCTGCGTTACTTTGAGTGGGAGAGGGAGGGAGGGAGCGAGCTTAATTGTGATTTGAAGTTGTTTAGTCCTCCCTGCAAAGTAATGGCTGCTGCCTCGTTATCTTTCTACCTTATTTAACGTCAGATCAGCTATAGCCAGTGGCGTAGTTACGAAGGGGCGCGTGCCCCCCCCCATGAGAATTCGTAGCCCCAGGTGCCCCCACTGACCATGGCTGCCGTAATCTGCTTGGATCTGTGACTGATGATATGCACTAATACCCTTCTATGTGGCATCAGAATGCTCCTGAGCTCCGCTTACCATAGTGCCCCCCCCCCCCCCCCCCCCCAGCTGTGCCCCCCATTGATAGATACCTAGCTACGCCACTGTAGCCCTGAGACACAGGGTGTAGAGTGTCTCAGTGCTCCCTATATGTCGTGGAAGGCGACTTAAAGATATGAAGGCGGAGAGTTGGGATCCTTTCCTTGGTGGTCATTTCCCATGGGGGAAAAAAAAAAATCATCCTCTTATACTTACTCTTATGCAGGCAAAGGAATTCTTAACATCACAAGAGCTGGAGGAAGTGGTGAAGCCAACTGTGGACTACCTCGTCTCATTGGTCTTCCCATCCGGCAATTTTCCCTCTTCCTTGGGCAGCGACCGTGACCGTCTGGTGCATTGGTGTCATGGGGCACCGGGCTCAGTGTACCTCTTTGCCAAGGCTTACCAGGTAATTTCATAGGGTATTCTAGGGAACTCTTTGCATGATAAAAGGATGTTCAAGTAAAGCATGAGTTGGGTAAGAGAGAGGGTGTGCATGTATGGTGGAGAAATAGTGTAAGATTGAAGTGAATGTGTTTAGTATTACACTCCTATAGTATAATGAATGGCTTTACTCGAGTAAGTCATTGTTATGTGTTATATTACTATTATCAATATACCTCATCAGTGGCCTCTAAGAAGTTTGAGTCAAAGAACTTTTCACATGTGTGGTGGCAAGGTGTTCTGTAGGCCAGGAGCCTTGACGGCAGAAAGTGTGGTCGTTGTGGTAGTGACGTGTGTGCTCTCGGTTATGACAGATTTCCTGTTGTCTTTTCTCCTTGCTGATTGCCTTTTTAGGTTTATTTTGCTATCATGGTGGACAATGATTACCTCCTATCGGAAGAATATATTGCTTTTATGATCTGTCTGCAAAAAAAGAGTTAAATTTTTAATTAGAATAGTATGAGTTAGGGACTGCTACCTTCATAATATCACAGCCACCACACCCACAAGAAGGCTCTTCCTATCCTTTACCAGAGTGACTGTAGCGTAGTGTTTTGTGAGAAGTAGTGAACATGGGATATTGTTATAGGGAATCATATGTTCTAGACCTAGAGTGATAAGACTATATTTGATGTCAGTGGCAATCGGGGAAGAAGCTTCTAATCAGCTCCCAGATAGTAAGTAATGTGATTGACTCTGAATTTACTTGTTATACAGTATGATATTCAGACTCAGTGATAATGTGTGTCTGTGTGTGGGGGGGGGGGAGGTTCTAGAGACTATGATGTTGGTCATGGAATAGGAAGGGTTCATGCTACCACTTATGTAATGGTGGTGCTTGTGGTGGCATGGGAGTGTTGTGTGATAGTGACTCAATAACCTCTGCTTAACCCACATCATTGTTTTGAATCAGGGAGCAGAAGGAATGTAATAAAAAAAATTTAGATCCGTGTTGTACTTTCTACAGGTCTTTGGCAATGAAAACTACTTAGAGGAGGCCAAGAGGGCTGGCAAGTGTGTGTGGGAGCGAGGCATACTGAGGAAGGGCTACAGCCTGTGTCACGGCACTGCTGGCAATGGCTACGCACTCCTCTACTTGTACCAGGTGATTGGGCTGCTGAAATCTTATGTTATGTTCCTGTGTGTGAAGATTGGTGCACATAGGGGGTTTAGGGTATCATCTTTTCAATTGGGATTTTTATTTAATCATTTTGTAGATTCCAGTTTCTGCGTATATTCAAATTTCAGAAAGATGAAAACAAGGCGCACCAGTTCAAGGATTGCTTATAATTGGAAACTTTATGAAAATGTTTCCTTTCAACCAATGAAATATATAGAATAGGAGGTATTTGACTCAATTTGTTTCAGACTGACAAAGCATATCATAAACATTCACCAGCTAAATCAATTGTTGCTTCACAGGTGACCCGTGAACCCAGGTATCTGTACCAAGCTGCCCAGTTTGGTGTTTGGTGTCAAGACTATGGGATCCGTGGCTGCCACACTGCTGACCGTCCATATTCCTTGTTTGAGGGTCTCGCTGGCATGCTTTGTTTCCTTGTTGATCTTGAGGACCCGGAAAATGCAAGATTCCCAGCTTTTGCCTTGGAATAAGGTAAGATTGCAGTTTTGTTTATTTTGACTATTGTGCTGCTGCTCTTGCAGCAAATATATAAAAACAAGGCGATAAGTTTGGTACCTATATAAATTCTCTAGCAAGTAGTGAAACTGTGTTGTCATTTGGACACTTCAGAGACCTGGGATGGAATATTTAGGGCAAGGGTGTCACACTCAAAGCTTTACGAGGGCCAATTCTTATTTTAGTTACTGTCTCGAGGGCCAAGACAAGTTACTTAATATGTGTCCAGGACTGAAGTTTACAGCTTTACACGATGACTTACCGGGCTTACCAGGAATACGTTATTTGAGTTTGTCAGATTCATTTTACTTAATAAACTCCTAATGATTAACAAAATCATATTGCAATCATATTTTCCTTCATAACTGTCATAATTTCACGGGGTGATAAATCTTGCCGTCATCTCGCGGGCCACTTGTGACCATCACAAGGGCCACATGAGTTTGACACCTCTGCTCTAGGGTAAGCCACTGTTTTTAGGGCTTGGTTGTCCATGAATAATGAAAGAAATTACACAAGTGAAGAACATAAATCATACTCGTAGGTTTTTGATAAATTTCTTTAATGTCTTAACAGCAATATCATGCATGTAATTTGGGTGATTATCTACAGTATCACAATATGGAGCTACACATGAGTCATCATTCAGCCTTTAAGTCTCTAGTAACAATATGCTTTGGGGCAGAAAATATCAGAGCAAAAGTCTTTCGCCCCATTGCAACGGAGATTTGGTTAGACTTCAAAATTGTAATTTAAGTCCTGGGTTGACTTGCTTGTGATTATTGATCAACCTCCGCCAGGGTGTGGTCGGAGAGAACACCAAGTTCTTCACTCATTCACAGTAGAGCAATACAGTGCTCTATATAACTTTTGAGAAACCTTATGAATGGTTATGAAAGTAAAATGAACAAAACATTTTATGCATGATTGATAATTATTAATTATGAACAAAATGACAAATGATAAATCTGCTCAAAATACAATTAAAATAAGTGAATATGTATGTGGAATGATACAAGGCAAACCATGTAAAATTTGCTCAGCACTGCAATACAATCTAGAATTTGGTATTATTGAGAACACATACAACAGTATAGTGAAAAGCAAGAAAAACAAAGACTTATACAGCAGGATGAAAACAACTATTATAACGTATTGTCAGCAAAAAAGACTTAACTGACTAGGGCATCTCGTATCATCACTAGTATTCTTTTGGTTTCCACTATTTTCTCTGTAGAGCAGCTTTTTTTTTTACACCGTTTTCTAGCATATAAGTGACAGTCCTTTACACTGTCGGGTCCTCTGGGTGTAACCAGCACAAGGGCCGGGCCTGTCACTCCACGAGACAGACTCTTGACTCCTTCTCTGCTCTGCTACTGCCATTGATTGGAGTAGAGGGAAAATGCACACATTAGGGAGACGAGGTTGTTGCCAGGCATGCTCAAGTAAAATGTTGAGATGATGTTTGACATCATTAGCTCATGCTTGGGCACTGCAGTGAGATAGTTATTCTCCCCTAATGGCCCTTGCAGTTTGGTTCTGTCCAGCACTATTTCCAGTTTCTCTTCACCTACATAAAGATTAAAGGCCATTCAAATCAAGATTAAAAAATCCACAAAAAATATGTACATATCTATAAAATTTATTGGCAAAGCTCTGACCAAAACTAGGTTCTGTACAACAAGCCTTCATATTCTTGAATGGTCACTCAGAAGGGTGTCCTCTGTCTTGGCATGGATGAGGCCCTCACGTGATATCTTTCTGGGTGAGGAGCTATAGCTGTTCTTACTGTTGTAGTCATCATCGCAGATTGCAGAGTCCGTAGACACTTGCCAGTCTAATGAAGGAGTCTTACCACTTTTGAGAACACTGGATCCTGTAACAGCACGGCTGTTAGTAACACCAAACTGATTGGTCTGAGAGTTCTGATTATTTTCTTCAACATTAAATGAACATTCACTGATACCAGAGTCACTCCGCTCGCTGACTGTACTGTGCGAGTGACGAGTGACCGGGCAGCCCTTGCTCTTGGAGAGGGTGGAAAGAGAAGGGGATGGGGTCTGGGTCTGGTTTTCTGGTAGGGGGGAGAGTCTGGTGGGGGATGAAGGCTGGGAGCTGCGACGGTTGGTGAGGGAGGTGATGCGCCCCAGGGCACGGAGGGCATTGCCAGTTTTCTAAGGGTGAGGAAACCAAACCATGCTGTTAGGAACCACTCGACTAACACACAGTACGAATGTAATGTGAGAAAAACAAAACTTGTGGCTAAAACAAATTATAGAAAAAGAAAAAAAAATATTAAGTAAGTTTTCACAGAGTTAGATAAATCAAAGAAAATTCTGATACAGTATGATGAGTGGATGCGTTCCACGGAGGATCCTCATACACCATAATATTATATATCAAAGGGATTACATAATAAAAGATGTGTCCTGATCACCGGCAACACTGATTCATGACTGTGGGGATGTTGTTTTCCGATAGGTACAGGGTTATATTAACAACTATAAGAATTAAAGTGTTGTATGAAATTATAAGTAAAGTTATTTATTTAACACATGCAGTACTAGACTAATGGTACAGTATTAGATGAATTAACAACCGGTTCACACTATAAAATTTAGTCTGTACAGTACTGCCTTCTTGCAGAATTATTTTTACATGGATGTCAATTGGTTTGTTCTCATTATGCATTCCGGTTGCTCTTTCTTTAAGCTTTCGTATGGATAAAATGTCTAACCAACGTATAGTTCTTGAGAAACCATGACAGAGGAACAGTTAATTGACAGTGAGAGATAGCAATGGTCTTTTTTGTGTTTCAATGTTTGTTTTATATTTTTCTAATCTCTATGTAACTTTACATCCATAAAAGCAGCATTATCTTTTTATTTAGGAGGTGCAAAGGGCAGGGGAGGACCCAAGAAAGTGATGGAGAGATGGGGTGAAGGAGGCATTGAGTCACAGGGGCCTAAGTATTCAGCAGCGTGAAAGGTGTGTATGAGACAGTGGAAGCTGCACACTGCGCAGATCTGACACTTTAAGCAGTATGAAGCGGCTGGGCTAAGACACGGTTTAGGATTTTTCTAAAGTTTAAAAATTAAAAAAACTTTAGAAACTTTCCCAAAAACATTAGGGATAATTATTCATATAATAACTTTCATATCCGTTAATACACACTAATGAATCAGTGTCGTCATTGTTTTGGATCACATCTACTCATATCGTTGCAACCATACTGTATCTAAAAAAGAAAACTACTAATATAATTGTGATCCCTACCTGCCATTTCCTTCTTATGATGAACTTCTTGAGCTTGTCAGTAGAAATGACGACCTTTTTCATGTCTGCCTCAGTCTGGGCAAGCCAGGGATGGTCGAAGCAATCCTCTGCACCGAGTCTCTTTCTGTTGGTACATATCAAGGTGAAAATTTGTACTTTTGAATGTGAGAACCTGCACATTTTTTTCAGCTTTTCATGACCTTACACTATTAACAAACACACGACTTGGAGACAATGCACTTATGAATTAATCTGCAAATCCTTTTTTAGTACAGAGAATCATATACAGGTTTGGGCTATGAATGTGTCATGATGTTATGCAAATACTAAAAACCTATGCTGATACTGCAGGTTCACCAAAGAATAGCTAGAAAACAGACTATTAAAGTCTCTGTCAACTTGGTTAGAATTATAATTTATGGTAACTCACTCTTTCCTATTGATTAGGAGAGATGTAATGAAATCTTTGGCATCCTCTGATATCGCATTAAAGGCATCATCATCAAAGTCAAACTCGGCCCGGGTGATGTTGGCAAAGGTCTCGGCGTCATTGTCACCCGTGAAGGGGGAGAGACCCGACAACCTGGAAGGGAGGAGACGGCACCATTAATAGCATGAATATGAAGTTAAAGTTCACTCAAAATATATACTTTACAGTAGCAATCAACTTGACAAAAATATCACATACAATTGATTTAAAGTAATCTTTACAGGACCTAATATCTGAACACAGGGACGGGTTGGTTTACTTACAAGACATAGCAGATCACCCCAACTGACCACATGTCAGAAACAAACCCAATGGGTTCATAGTTGATCACTTCAGGTGCTATGAACTCCAGGGTGCCAAACAGGACGCGGCAAGGGTCGGCAGGGTTAAAGCGACGAGCCAGGCCAAAGTCAATGAGCTTAATCTGATGCGAGGTTCTGCTTACACACAGTATGTTCTCAGGCTGTGCAGGATGGAGATGAGCACTTGCTATGACACGACATTCAGTTTGTAAAACATGTACACTACTCCTATTTGTGTCTAGTAATAGCTTTTCTGACCTGTGTAGCATGTAGCCTAGATATATGGTTGAGGAATCCTTAAAAAAATTATTCAGAGACTGCAGGTGTGCATTATTATGAAGATATTCAAGTTATGACCGACCAGGAACATTGATAACTGTCCAAATCCTATTGTAATAAATTTGTTTAATTAATTAATGTATAATTAATTACTTAACCCTTCACCAATGACAAAAGTTAGTTCCTACATGACACTCAATTTTCTAATGTTTGATATGGCCTCCATGGTGTCTTCAGTAATGCCTCGTGTTTATTTCCAACCTGGGAGACTGTCATGTAGCACGGCAAGTAATAGAGAGGACTAGAAATTTGCACCAATGGATCACTACACTGAGTGGGTGTGAAGAAAACAAAACAAAACATATATACATATATAGATAAAGGAACCTCTCTCTGAAAGCTATAAACCAAAGACACAAGAGTCAGTGAATGATGTGGTTTAATGAAAAAAAGCCTTGCTCACTGACCTTCAAGTCCAGGTGCACAATGTGGTTTTTGTGCATGTAACTGACTCCCTCACAGATCTGCCGCACAAAGAGGATGCAGTCTCTCTCCGTGAGGTCAAAGTCATCAGCCACCACACGCTCAAACAGTTCACCACCAGATATGCTGAAAATATAGATACCTTAAGAGACTGGACAGCCGCTATAGATACTTGTCACCACAAATTTGTAATATTTTTTATCTCATTAAATGACGAAGGAGAAGTGATATGAGCTAATTTGACAATACGTAACTCAAAATTGTACAAAATGATTCCCTTTTATAGGAAACCTAGAAATGCATTCAAGGGCAATCCATTGTAGGTCCACAACCAAGACCTACTTGCCACCCAACACATTAATTTAAACAGGAAAAATAAAATCTGAATTTAATTTTGAAGATAATTAACTTTGAACTTTTTTACCAGCTTATGGATAGAATTCTATAGTAGAGTAACTAAAAAACAATTACTATCCTCGCATGCTAAAGGCAAAACATCAACAATAAGCTGACGATCAATTCTCTGATAGGGGAGACCTGTCATAATGGCTCGCACCCGTGATATATTGTTTGCTTGTAGTTTACTTTGGTAGAGATAAGTTTAGAAGTGGCGATGCTGGAAGAGCTACCCAGTATCACAGTCAACCCATCGTTATGATTTATAAGATACAAGATGTACCTTGGAAATGCACCTCTGTGATACCATTGGGTTAATAAAGGCTAGGAAACTTAACTTTTGTATTTCAATTTTCCTATAGAATAATGTAAAGATCAATAAAAACCAGCAAAGTATTGATTAACCTGAACTGGAAGATGTAAACATTTGAGTTTCCTCTAACTGCACCACATGTAATCTTGATGTTAAACTCAAGACCTGTCACCAAATACAACTAACTGAGTATACGATATGAGTATACGAGATGAATGAAACTTACTATTCCATAACCATGACAAACTCTCGGGGTCGCTCGAAGGCTGCTCCGAGCTGCAAGAGTTTAGGATGGCGCAGGGAATTCATGATGTCAATTTCTTCAAGAACCTATGGAGAAAATGTAACATGACTAACCAACAAGAACAATAATCTCTTTAATTTCTGTGACAATGAATAAAGCTTTTCAAACTGAATAAACTACAGGTCAAAACAAAAGGTAAAATGGTTCTGTCCAATGGGGACAATATGTCCTTATATGGGGACTTGGCAGTTTACATTTTCAAAGGTCATCTCAATTGTCATCCACCCATATGGTGATGACAATACATTTTAAAAATATTCTTCATCTATCCAGTATTTTCATTTAGTGATCTTAAAGTCTTAGTAGGTTTTTATGTAGCAAAAATGAAATGCCCTCATCTAAAGTTCCCTTCCTGTCTTGTTAATCCCTCTAAGGATAGGGACAGCTACAAGGTAGTCATTAGTATTTCCTTCTATTTCTTATAATTCATAAGACAATAAATGTATACTTGAGTTTTCCCTCTTAACTTGCCTTTTCCTTGTCCGCACTCTTCCTACACTTGATGATCTTGGCTGCTCGCTTTGTGCCGGAGTTCTTCTCGGTCACACAATACACAATGCCAAAGCGTCCCTTCCCCACCTCATCGTGAAGCATGTAGTGCTTGTCAAACACATCGCCGGGTTCCACCTTCACATTCAGCGGGGCAAATGCTATCTCATTATCTGTCAAGGAAAACATAATCATTGTCACAATAGCATTGTTATTATAATCTTTTAAACTATCACAATCCCAAGGAGATAAGCGAGGAGTGTGAGGCAATTTAGGAATCACATTTTAGATGCATAACCCCACTAATAATAATGTAGAAATCACATGTTCTAGATGTATGGACCCATTAATAAGCCTGTTTGTACAATGTACTCAACACTTACTTTCTGGCTCTGACTCATCAGGCCGGGTGACAGGGTCCTGAGTGGTGACGGGACAGGAGGGTCTTGATGGCTCTGACGTGCCATGCACGTTCTGGGCACACACTCTGAACTCATACTGGCAATGCTTCTCCAAACCCCGAGCAATGTACGAAGTGGAGTGGCACCTGAATAAAAATGTACAAAAATAATTTTAAGACCGGCATATAAAACTTATCGGATTCATAAAGTTGTCGTCAATGTAGTACACTCCTCTATATCATAATTGACTGATAATGACGAAAACTTAGTAAATATTCCATGAACCATAGGTGTTGCTACTCACCCACTGATGAGGGTGTCCCAGTCCTCTTTGCCAACCTTGCGTGCCTGCACGGTGTACCCGGTGACAACGGAGCCGCCATCGTACGTTGGACCGTACCAGGAGAGTGTCACGGAGTCAGCGGCGACCTCACAGAAGTTTGGCTGATTAGCAGGGGGCTCTGGAGCACCTGCACAAACATTGTAGACAAGACAAGTTTTCTTATCTATTCAAGACCCAATTATTCACTATGTATACGTATATGTTGCAACTTTTTGGGACATACATCCAATTGCGTATTTAGTGTGGCATCTTTAGACGTGCAAATAGCAGTTACATCAACAACTCTGTAGTCCTGAGTTGATGATTGGGAAATTATTTGTTATGGGGACTTCTAAATCTTTCATATTCTACTGATGTTCATTCAACCATTCTCAGCTAACAGGAAAATAATATAAAGTACTAATCGAATCCTACCTAAAACAGATTTAAAATCAGGTTGCATGTTACATGATAATCATCAATGGTTTATGTGAATAAGAAACCTCACAAATTACAAAACTTTGTAATGACTTTGTTGTGCAAGAGACCACCTAGCTAGGGAGGTGTAAGTGACTCCATGTTAAGTTGTGCAGACAGTGATGTTCCTTGTGCATCTCTATTTTGGAGGTTTGATCCTTGGGATATACAGTTAGGTTTAAAACTCGTGCTCTCCTCCACTTGATATGTCGTGGTTTCTCAGGTAGCCTACAGGTATGACGGCGATGGAACTAAGCGATAGAATAGTACTCACTTCCCACAGCGAGGGAGGCAAAAGCAGCATGGGCACAAAGGGAGTTTCGAACAACAATGGTGTATTTGTCACAGTCCTGTTGCACTACATCACAGATAGTAAGACTCGTGCGCCCTTCCTCGGTCTTCACTTCGTACCTGCCGCCGTCTGTAATGGTCTGCTCCTGTGGGCACAAAAAGATGGAACTTAGCTGAATGACGGAAATATTCAAACAATTTCATGATTAAGCATGAAACAAGTTATGAATACCATAAGTTCAAGTAGTTTTGTTATCATAGAACATTAATAATAAAAGCAATGCACTAGACACCCAAAATCAAGGTACTCTTTATCTGGAATACCTATATCTACTGCAATCCAAATCAGCTTTAATTCATACATTTGTATGAGGGCATACGCAATGCTGCGCTTGGTCTCGGTGCTCATCTCCATTGCATTAGCCTTTGAGCCTGTGGTGGGTGACAACCCGTTAGACGTTGACAGGGCTAGTGTGACATCTGGGTTACCACAGTTACCTTCCCCAGGTTTTCCCAGGTACCCATTTATCAACCCCAAAAGGGAATGAACAGCTGTTTTGGCTGGCAGCTGACTTGCCCTGGCCCGGATTCGAATCAGGGCCCTCAGATACGTAGCCAGGCACACTAGTCACTACACCATGGAGGCGACAAACATGTGGGATAGCACAAAATCCAGAGCAGTTCATTCTCATAAATACCTTAAATAGCTTGCATTTTACACATCCTGAATAGACAAAATAATTTTGAAACTTAAGCATGCTACATTTTTAAGGTCCACAGGAGATGAGCCCATCAATTCTCAGTACATTTGATGCAATCCACCCTTTTCTGCACACACTCACCTTCTTCAGCCAGGACACCACAGGCTTGGGATTACCAGTGAAGGTGGCAGTAAATGTGGCTGACTGACCCTTGAGAACCGTGACATCTCGAGGCCCCTCCAGGATCTCCACCCCAGTCTCCTCCTCCTCTTCATCTTCTTCTAACCTTTCTTCTGCTGCTGCTTCACCATTTGCATTTTCGTGAACATCTCTTTCATCTTTAAATCTTAGAGACTTAAGTGATTTAATCTGGAAAGAAACAACTGAATGTATTCCCACAATAAACCTACATTGAAAGTAAGCATAGCGATTTTCCATGTTTAGGAACCTTTGTCACATGTAAGGTACTAATGATTACTGAAGGTTACTTTCATCAAATGCATCTGAGGACATGACTATTTCGTGGTTTGTAAACATAATACATTATGTAAAATGCTCTCTGATTTTGAATATGGAATTCAAGAAAAGTTAATTTAATTCAATCTAATCTAATCTGATGCCTGCTCCCGAGAACTCTTTCAAGGGAATCTATTGTACTTCTACCTCTATACTTATTAGTTTGCCTATAACTAAACCAAGGTATTTGATTTACCTCTTCAATTTGTTCATTCAATATTATTTTACGGTGCTTCCTGCATTTTGCATTCTGCCTTCATGACAAATAATGGCGCATCACCAAATATCATGGTTGGAGAAGTTTGAGAGTTGAAGGATTACTGGGCCTTGGCAATGGACTACAATGAGAAGTACTGAAATTCACCTTGGAGGGATGGTCCTTAGAGGCACCGTGGTCATCCTCAAGCTCACTGAAGTTGGAGAGGGAGCTGCTGCAGGCACTGGTGGAGTCCCTCAGACTGACGCTGCCGTAAGCAGAGTCCAGGCTCGGCGAGGCTGTGGTTGTGTTGCCCACCTGTTCACAACACAACCAGGTTAGTCACGTCAAAGTGAAATGCTTTTTTATGAAGGTTATGGTGAGCGATTTCCGACAAATGTTTAAGACATAAGAGGTGTAGAGGGTGGATTCCTACATTAAGAGTAATCACAATAACATCTACAACACATTACATACAATACTATCAACATTTTTATAACCTGCATTATGATGAACTAGAACGTCATAGATGCTGAAGCACCACCCACACACAAGTAGTTTCTGAACATTGCCTAACACATGCGAACATCATCAACATGTGGAATATAACACGACACTGGTGCAAATTACGATATTTTTGATATCCTCACACTATTTGGGCTTGAAGATAATAATTCCCGTATTGTTATTGACAGTTACTTGATTAAGTGAAAAGTTGCTCTCAGTCCTTGGAAGGATGCAATGGACGTTGGGTGCAACCTCGATAGGCGTGGCATCAGTAGTCAGAGTTTGGTCATATCTTGTTACCATGAACGTTTTGAAAAGATACCTTGGAGGATTTTTGAGTAATCATGGTGGCAAACAAACAAACAAACAGACAAACAGTACTGGAAACTCTACCACTCTGCAGCGCAGTGGTAAGAAAGCATTCCAAAAACAGTTTTGTCTTATAGATTAGATATGAAGACCAATGTTCACTTGTGTTTATTTATCCCCAAGATATGTATTCATTAAAACCCTTATGGCATACGTATAGCCAATGAAAGCAAAGCTGTTTCATACGTATCTCATGCACTTTGAATACCTAAAAAAATTACTAGCTTAAAATCATTCAAATAATAACTTCCGTATCCGACAGAATTGGATGTTAATGTTTGAAGCTCAATAAAGGTTGAGCGGAAGTTTAAGGGCTAAGTTATACACCCAAATATACATATACGTATTAGTGTTAAGCATCCAATACACTTGCCTCTTTTAACAAAGGTCTGATTCTTGTGGGTGGCGGGTCTGACGAGACAATGGGGCGGGTGGGAACAGAGGCGGCACCATTCATTGCCTCCTTTGCACTTGACTTCAGTGGGGCGTAAAGGTTCACCTGAAATATAAAGAAAAACTGGTAATTAGTTGTTGAATAGCAAAACAAATAATTATTATATGAATAAGTAAATTATTTTCATGAGGAAAGGAACAATGTTTTCTGATAGCAAAATATGTTATTAGAGCTGTTATTTTGGGGGCTATTGCCTATAGCATAGAGATGTGGTGACCCCACCGCTCACTACACTGTGGTATAAGCCACTCTGGTGCAGTCAGTCTGTGACAAGCTACACACTGCCAGCCCTGAGACACGGAGCTCAGAACGTGTCCCCCAATGCCCCGTGTCATAGGAGACCCTTGTAATGCTGAATCGTACGAAAACGCAGAGCAGAAGAGTACCTATAAAGCCCAAGGCGGCAACCTACACGTGTGGGGGGCCTTATGTATGACAAAATATGAATAAAATATATACAGTACTATATGAAAAATCGTTCATTATGGAAAAGGCAGATTTGTGCATACTAAAATAGTGAATACTATGGGATAGAGGTGACCTGGCAGCAAATAAATAGTTTGTTATGACAAATGTCAGACACACAAAGCATTACAGCAATTTCATATTTCATACAAAAGGCCTTTTCCCAAATACATGGGGCGGCACCTAACATAGAGCAGAATGTTCATAAACCATCAAAACAATTTGCATATTCTAAAGGATACAGCAAATGAATAAACTCATCAAGTCTAATATTCCTATACGTGATTTATAATCCAAAATATCATAACACATGACTGAATGAAGTGGTGAGAGGAAGGTGGTGGTGATTTCCTTTGGTCATGGTGCAGCCTCACCTTGAGTGTGGTGGTGGCGGTGGCAGAGCCCAGACAGTTGGTGGCCACCACGGAGATGACCCCGGAGTCCGTGGAGAGCGCGTGGAGGATGCCCAGGGTGTGCTTCACGGGTTCACTGATGCCCGCGTCAAAATCTGCTTCCACCTGACAGAACAGAAGCTCAGTCAGACACTGCTGAATTACTGAATAAATTATAAATATCATAACTACGCTTTTCTTTGAGTAAATAATTTAGTTCGAGGTGGGTTGCTTTAAAGAGTGTAGCTCACACAACTGCTCACATCCGAAAGAACATGAACAATGATCATGTGTTAGATTTCCAAAATGTAGGACATATTGGTTACATAAATACTAATACATTTCAAGGAAGGGCTTGATGTTTTAGAAAAAAGAAGAAGTGGCAATTCCCCATAATCTGTTTGGCCAGACAGACCAAGATTATGCAACAACAAAGTTGCTTGCTTTCTGTTATCCATCTCTACTTCCTTAATCTTCTATCTTAAAAGCACAACAAACTTTGTCAATGAAGGAAAATCGATATAATAACATTATGCTTTCCAGTATCTGAGTCAGTAGGCACGCAGTACTGACATACCTTCATTCTTGGGGTGGGATAAAGTTTTCGACCATCGCAGTGCCATGCCACGGCAGGCTGAGGGAAGCCGTGCACCGTGATGGAGAACCTGGCCGCCGCGCCTTCCTCCACCTCCAGGGGGGTGAGGGCGCCAACAATCTGTGGCTGGCTGTTCTGGACGGCACACGGCTCTGTGGGGAGGAGCAGGCCAGGTATGTTACCCTATTATTCTTTCTCTTTAACACAATTGGGACTTCTATACAAGTGCAGTGCTATATAACAAATAGCAATATAAATTTTTTTATTTCTTTGGAAATTACACTACTAAGGAATTAATACTCCAACACAACCAACCAACAAACAAAAAATACTGTGATTATGGCATAGACAAATTAAACTGATAATGTAACAACTCTTCATAAGGAGCGATCAAAAAGCCACCTAAGGAAGCACCAAACAGCACCGAGACTCACTCGAGCACTCTGTCTTCCCATTTCACTGGGGAAATTTTAGTCAAAAATCATATTTTATAGTTAGAGCTAGTTGGGCTTTATATTATGTATAATATGTATACTGGGTCTATATAGGAAAGAGCCTTTCCAAATATATACTGGTGTACACACTCACCTTGTACTTTGAGGGAACAGAAGCAGTGTGCGTCGCCCTGAGCGTTGTACGCCTCACAGATGTACACGCCGGCGTCCTCGGGGAAGATGTCGCGCATCACCAGCGAGTGCGTGCCGCTGCCGTCCTCCTGCTGGCGGAAGTCTGGACTGTCCGGCAAAACCTTTTCATTGTGCACCCACACCACCCTCATGGGGAGGGAGCCTGCAGGGAGGTGAGGGGAGGGAAGGTGTAAATACAGTATCTCTAATAAACTACTTTATTGCCTCAAAAGAAATACAAATTAGTTTAAGGGCACATTAACAAGATTTTGTTTCCTGACCAATGATTAACACGGGTGTGATTCCCTAGTAAGATGTCATTATAATATTGAGATCACACCAACACACACATGAACACATTTTGGTGAGGAAAGGAATATATTTCTTTAGAAATACTATTTCACTGCTGCACTACAATTCTTGCTCTTGGAACAGAAAGAAAATTAAAGAGCTATTCAAAGACTATTGTATACAGTAGTCTTTGAGCTATTCATCTATTTTATAACAAAGAATAAATCGCCACACACTATACACTGCTAAGCAATAGGGTATATTGCTTACTGGGTTGGGGTGGCCCACCCTGCCCTCATGACTTGCTGCTATCCACACATGATCAGACTTACCTGAGAGCTTGACGGAAAGGGTCACCTCTTCTCCATCCAGGACAGTCAGGTCTTGAAGTTCTTGCAGGAAGAAGGGTGGCTGGCTAAGGTTGTTGTGATTCTCAACCATCACCTGCCATGATAGAAAGCCCTTAGCTATCAGACTGATGATAAAATTGGTTTATAAAAACTGAATATTCCAATAAAATACAATACCCAGTTAGTGCATATATAACCACAAATCTAGAATTATTCTAGTTTAAGCATTTCAACAGATCATTGGGCATCATGAGCTGCAATAGTCTGAGCCCTGATCTCTTTACCAGTGAACAATGTACGACATGGTGACTCACCTCACAGGAACATTCCGTCTTGCCAGCGTCGTTCACCAGCACGCAGGTGTAGGTCCCGGCGTCCCCCGAGGTCACGGACGGCACCTCCAGGGAGGCTGTCCGGCCATCACAGGTTTGCACAAACTCCTCACACAGGGGCAATAACTCATGATTTCTGTTAGGAAAAAAGCCACATCATTAAGGTGCTTTTTGTTTTGAAGTATTTGCTTGACTGCGCATAGCTGTGTGAATCCCATGACCTAGTATAGTGGGCACGTGTGTCATAGGAAATTATGTACAATTGAAAGGACTGAACTAAGCACCCATTCTTTATCGCAGACAAACATGTGACCTGGAAACAACAAGGTATGTATGTATGTACAAGGAAAGTTGGTTTTATCTGCATGAGTGTTGTTCATACTAAATGTCTAAGTTGAAGTTTCAACAAATGTATGAAAACTTCATTAATCAAACACAAATCAAATTCATAAATGAAAAAATCAATGAACAAAGTCTACTGTCGGGATATCATCAAGAAAAGAAAGTACCTAAATACAAATTACATAAAATTGTGGCCTAAAATCAATTACAGGTTCACCACTGCATCATTCTGTCATTACATAAAACCCCAACGCTCACACGACTCACCTGTACCACTTGGCCCGGGGTAGTGGGGAGCCCCGGCACTCCGCGGTGAGGTGCAGCGGCCCGCCCTCCCTCACCACGGCGGAGGGCATGGACCGGGTGAAGTGTGGAGGTGTGAGGGGAGAGGAGTGCCATGAGCGAACATGTCCTGTGTAGTTGCTGCCGGAAGCTTCTGTTGGGTGAGTAAGCATCATTGATGAGCTGGTGAATGGGAAAGCAACGGTGGCAAATTGTGAAACTATTAAAGATTGTGTCAAGTAGGTCTGAAAGAAAACAATCACATATTGAAACATCTCTGTCATTCACATTTGTAGTGAGTCTGTCAGGCAGGCTCATTCTAATCATCCTCTTACTTACTGATGACATCCAGCCTGGCAGTGGCCTGCTCCCGGCCAAGGTCATTATCAATAGTGATCCTATAGAGGCCAGCATCTTGCTGAGTCACTTTAGGGATCTCCAGTGTTCTTGTCTCCTCTCGAGCCTCCATCTTATAGCGGCCACCTTCCGGCAGCCTGAGGGAGTCCTTGTCCCACACGGCCCAGGGCGCTGGGTGGCCTGGGGGCAGGATACACTCTCGGGTCATGAATGCTCTTCAGAAATACTTATCAAATTATGCTGCTTTTACTATCCAGAATTCCTCTCACAAAGTGCACACTAAGAATCATATCAGACAAGTGTTTATTTTATTCATGGCAAAATACATTGTTTAATGCTAGTGTCATATGGTTTGAAATCAGTAAACGACAAAATAGTATGTCATATCCTGAGATCAAACCCTACTGTTCCCTGCAATTCTTCTTGCCACAAACTGCCCTCCATTTACCCATCCCAATTCCTTCTTCATTCCCTGTAAAATTACCTATATGTACATTCCTATTTCTGTTTCTGACCGTCCATTTGCCATCCCAGAACTCACCTTTGACTGCACACTGGAAGGTCACTGTTTCTCCCTCTTCTACAATGCGGTCGTGTGGGATATAGTAGAATTTAGGACCATGTGACCGCTTGACCCTTGAGAGTGGGATGGGGTCCGGGGTGCGGCGGCGGGCTGGGGATTACAGAAAGTCAGTCAGCCAGGTTTAACAGGCACAACTTTTGATGAGGTGAGAAAGCAAGTAAGAAGAGAAGATGAACAGTCGTTGGCAGTTCATGAGGAACAGGTATCTATCTATACAACATGAGGAAATAAATTATTGCTCATAGGATGCATACGTAAAAATCAAATAATGCATTATACACAAATATGAAAATGACGATAAAAAAGAAATAGCAGTTGCAAGAAAAAAATAATATATGACAAATTTGAATATCAAATTCAGGGATGAGGAATGATACTCTTACTGAATGGGTCAAGTTTCTTGAAAGTTGTGTTTAAGTGAGTTTTTCAGTAACTTTGTTCTTATACCTTATATCTTGAACACCTCAGGATCACTGGGAGAGATCGTGGCAAATGTCTAGGTAGCTGTATGTAAGTAAATGCTAAAAATCAAATAAAAACAATACTACATGGATCAATAAATCATTCTGCAAAAACATCAAATTAGTAGAAAAAACCCAAGCATATATGAACTGACTGAGTTATGTGTTCAAACACATCTGTCTGTATCTAACACAAGTAATGAACACAGCACTATTTCTATGTGTGAATGACGTCATGCACATCCTACACACCACTAGGGATGCATGCAATGACGTTACTGTTACTACGGTTTCCATTTCTAGCCTCCCAACCACCTCTACATTATAACTATGTACACTTTTTGCAACAATGTCAGGAGGGACTACACTGGCATTCCTCGTATGCCCCTGATTCATAAGAATTACAGGTTAATTATACTTTTATTAGAAAATACTACAATCTAGTTTACATAAATTACCAAGACTTTCCAAATGTAAACTGAAAGAAAGGGGAGAGAGTAAACTCAATACATATAATTATACATTATTTAGCTTATTGAATTAGTTCAAATTAATACAGTAGTGCTTAAAAAATTGTCAATCATACACTTCTTACCAAGTGTGTGCATGAGTAGGACTCTTGCCCACAGAAAGTTTGTTAAACTAAAACCATCCAGTGTTATGCAAGATCCTGAAAACAAACAAGCCTTCACTGTCATAAACAAGGCTTCACACTCTAGTTTAAAATACAAACGAGTGACAGGTTAAGGATTTTGCTGGTGGGCGATATCTGTCTGTGGGGGGGGGGATTCACCTGTAGATAGGATGCAAGTGTGAGTAAAAAGTATTGGAGTGGTTTGGGAAGGATTACTTTTGGATGTGGATGAGCAGCAGTACTGGAAGATGCTGTGTGGGGGATCATGTTCTGTTTGCTGGGTTGCTGGCGAGTGTAATTCATTATAATCATTTGTTTATGAGATGGAGTTTGTGGTAAAATTTCTTTTATATTTATTTGGTGGGGATGTTTGTAGAGGCTACTTAAAGTGTGAATATGTATTCATTAAGCAAGGATTACTGTTCCGTGTGGGACAGAGGATGCTGCAAGTATTAGGTTTTTGTCTAAGGGAATGGAGATGCTGCTTCACCTGGTGGGGTCTAAATGTGTGCGTGTGCGTGTGTGTGTGTGTGTGTGTGTGTGTGTGTGTGTGTGTGTGTGTGTGTGTGTGTGTGTGCGTGCGTGCGTGTGTGTGTATTCATCTAGTTGTTGTATTTTACAGGGCCAGAGCAATGCTCGTGTGGCCCCGTCTCCATATCAACATTTATATCATTCATCCTTAGTGCTTTGTGTTGGCTGAAGCCAGCACCCCGGAGAGCAGGTCACAAACCCCGGCTAACACCCGGTACCCATTCACAGCTGGGTGGACACGGGCTCGGGTTTTAAGGAAACAACCCATCTGTTTCTGCTCCGCCCGGGGATCGAACCCGGGACTTCTCGGTTGTGAACCAAGCGTGCTTCCCCTACACCACGGAGTACCCGTACGGAGTACGGTGTGTGTGTGTGTGTAAGTGTGTGTGTGTAAGTGTGTGTGTGTAAGTGTGTGTGTGTAAGTGTGTGTGTAAGTGTGTGTGTAAGTGTGTGTGTGTGTGTGTGTGTGTGTGTGTGTGTGTGTGTGTGTGTGTGTGTGTGTGTGTGTGTGTGTGTGTGTGTGTGTGTGTGTGTGTGTGTGTGTTTGTGTGTGTGTAGAATGAGGTGTTGGGCTATGTGGGTGGGTGGGGGGGAATACTACTATGGGAATAGGAGGAGCTGTTTTGGAAGGTACAAGTGCAGCGTGCATTGGGGTAAGGGCTGTTGTGGGGTTTCCCGGGGCTGACCTAGCAGCAGCGGGGAGGAGCCGCGGGACATAGGGCGCCAGTGGTTGATGTTGATGGAGGGTTCCCGCCAGCCCACACCAGCCCAAGAGTGAGCACTACCTTCACCTGCAAGACACCGCCACTCTGACACCACTAACCATTTCTACCCTCATCTGTCTCTTGAATGTCAACAGAAACTCCCACTTTTTAGTTTGATTTACCTCTCCTTAATCCACCTTGCATTTCTCCCTTATGCCTTTGCCTGTTACCAAAAATGTTAACTACTCGCCTACACTCGCACCTTACACAGAGTATGTAATGGATCGTATATGCGTGTGTGAGGCGCAAGTGTGTTCGGTAAGAAGGCTGAATGCTTTCTGATGGCGGATGCTGTGACGCGGACTGTAAAAGCCTTAACAGTTCCGTTCACCTCCCCATAATTATCCTTTACCAGCCCGGCAATCTTTACAATGGATTACCAGTTCTATAGTGGTTGTCATGATATACTCCCAGCCGCCATACATATACATTTGTACAATAATGAACGGAACTATCATAATGCCACCAAATTATAAGGTCCCTTCTCAACACGGTACATATCAAGTCACATCAGATCCCGCCAAATCTGAATGAATTCCTCACTCGATAAATTCTGTACTTTTGCAAAGTTGAATAGTTAAGTGCAATTAATACCTTACCTTAAGATACATTTATACATAAAAGTAAAAAGAAAAGATGACATTTAGATTTCTATATAAATTTTCAACTCGGCTAACTAATAGAAGTTAAAGTAAAGATCTTACATACAAAACCATGATAACTTATATTAATATATAATATATATATTATATTTATTCAGTTTCCTTTTGCTTAACGAGCAAGAAGTGCCTATGCAACCTAAATCAGAGCAAGATTGCATGAGAACAAGAACAAGAACAAGAACAAGAACAGACATGACATCTGTTACAATTCTGTGGAAAAAAAAAAATCTTAAAAAGACATTACAGAGTCCACATAGATGGATCAACATACAGCCTGTACAGCCTCAACCCAGCACAAAGAAAGTATGGAGGAGCTCTGGACTTACGCTGGAAGGATGGTGAGCGGGAGTATCTGGAGGGTGTGGTCCTGGAGGGCGTGGTGCGGCGAGACAAGTCCGGCTGGTGATCCAACTGGACGGTTGCATCGTTCTCTTTGTCATCAGCCACTGCAAGATACACGCCATTCAGGGTTTTCTTGGTGCACAGCTTAAAGAGATACAACATAAAGAGTTCACCCTAGTAAAGACCTGAGGTAAGTTAACACAGTCTCATGTCACTCACTCTCCACGATGAGGGTGGCCGAGGTGACCGCCTTGCCCGTGTCACTCAGTACGATGCAGGAGTACTCGCCCTCATCCTCGGGGTACACCTCACGGATCTTGAGTCTTACGCTTGACCCGTCCCACTCACTCTCCAGGTCACCACCAAGCTTCAGCAGCTGGGGGGGGGGGGGGGGGGGGGGTCACGTCAGTTGGTGAGAGGTGACTGATTGCAGGACGTTAATTGAAAAAAGTGTTGCTGCTTTCTGATATGTGAAAACTTTCCTAATGTTTGCTTTAGTTTCCGTTAAAAAGTATGATTTAATACCATAAAATATATTTGAAGGAAATACACTACCAAAAGCATGGTTACATTACTTTGCGAAACATTTTCAGGCTAACTAATGATATTCCCTCCTTGCAAAGTGATCCCAAAGGGCGCCTCCCACCTTTCCCTGCTTCTCCCAGCGGATACTGGCGTTCTTCGGAGCCTCCACCTCGGCCTCCAGGGTGATGGAGTCTCCGTCGCAGCAGCGGATGTCCTGCAGCGGCCGCGTCACCACCGGCACGCGCTCCATCACGCTGCAGGGACAACAACACTGTCATACTCTCCTCCTGATTACTCGTGATTACTCGT
Source organism: Chionoecetes opilio (assembly GCA_016584305.1). Taxonomy (NCBI): domain Eukaryota; kingdom Metazoa; phylum Arthropoda; class Malacostraca; order Decapoda; family Majidae; genus Chionoecetes; species Chionoecetes opilio. The sequence goes on from JACEEZ010020120.1 coordinate 839,790, forward strand.
CCTCCTCCTGATTACTCATGATTACTCGTGATTACTCATCCTCCTCCTGATTACTCATGATTACTCGTGATTACTCCTCCTCCTCCTGATTACTCGTGAAACTATGACCAATTCAATGACGATGAAAAAAAGATGGAAACTCAATGCAATGCGAGTTAGCTTCATTTCGGACTGCTTGTGTTAGGTTTTGAGAAATAATCAATAGTACAGAGAACAACCTGAGTCTCATTCCAGGACACCACAATGTACTCACCCTCGCTTCATGGCTCGTCCTTCAAGGTCAACCTTCACACCTGCAGAGGAAAAAAAATGGGTAAATTATGACAATACTTAAAAAAATATCCAACATTCTTGCAAAAACTGCCATAAAAAATGAACACAGTAATATGAGAAACGAGGAGGCGGTCACAAAATCAATCAATCAATCAATCAATCAATCAATCAATCAATCAATCAATCAATCAATCAATCAATCAATCAATCAATCAATCAATCTATCTATCTATCTATCTATCTATCTATCTATCTATCTATCTATCGAAAGAGAGAGATTTACACCTTCCTGTACACTGAACCTTAAGCTTACGAGGTGTGATGTGGAAGGCAGTGTGTCCCTGACCTAATCCTAGGAAAGGTTTTGGACTGCTGGCCTTAATCCTGTTGAACTCTGGTACATTTGGAGTGTTTGTCCCTGATCACCTCCATTACTTTGGAGTTAACATGCTATGCAGCGCTGCCAATGCCGGGGGTGCTGCTCGGGCAACTCCCCTGAACACCCCTTAAAGTGAATACCTAATCTAACGTTACCAAGGGGGGGCTGCACAACCCCTGAAACCCCAAGAGTCATTAAACTAACCTCTTAAACGGGGGGTGTTAAAAAATATTGATATGCAACGGCAATGCTATAGAAGACTTCCCACTAAATTAATTAGACCAAGAGACAAAACTCCCTCCAAAATGATGCATGTGACAAGGGGCAAACGCTCCAAGGTCCTACTGCAGTGTAATACAATACAAGGCACCTGTAGTTACAACCGTCTTCAACTTGTAGATTTGACCATTTGCAGTATTTCTAAGCCCTATATCAGCCATCGGAATTTAAGAAGATCATAAGGTGGTCTGGGGGGCGCAGCCCCCCAGTTAGGTTAAGTTACGTAACCAATGTCCATGTATTGTATGAAACTGCAGATTTACCCTCTCAAATACTACTAACTCTGAAAAGAGATGGTAGGGTGCAGCACTGTCCCTGACCTGTACCACTATGCTTACCCTAGCCTACTGCAATGCGATCACCTTCACGGCACCCTTCCTCCCTCCCTCCTGCAGGACACTCACTTCACTACGCACAAGAAAGCATTTACCTTTATCGTACACCTGCAGGGAGACAGCAGCCCGGGCTTCGCCATGCTCGTTCTTGGCGACGATACTGTAGGCGCCGGCGTCCTCAAGGCGACAACTGGGCAGCTCCAGGCGGTGCACGGGGCCGCCGCCCACTTCCTGCAAGCTGGTGCCTTCGCTCGACTCGCTCGGCTGAAAAGAGACAAAGTTTCGATCATTATCTCGAGACGCCAACCCAAATCACTCGCCGCCAACTTTCAATCGATGCCAAACTTTCGATTGCATGAACCATTATTCTACTTTTGAGCTTCTGGGGAGATACCTTGTACAACACTTGACTGACATAAAGATAAACTATATCATATTAATCATCATCTACCGCCTCATACGGGCATACCAGTATATATATAGTGTATAATATATAAATATTATATATAATATATATATATTATATATATATATATATATATAATAAAATATATATATATATATATATATATATATATATATATATATATATATATATATATATATACTATATATATATGTACGCGACTTAGTTAACCGACGGTCGGTTAACTAAGTCGACATACAAAGAGGCAAGACTCATTAACTTTCACAAGCGACGGTCCGAGTCACTCCGCTGAGGCGGTTACATTTTCATTGTTTTCTTTGGACGTATAATCTTTCCCTTACATGGAGACTCGTTATATACTCCAACCACTATTACATAATTACTTCCAGGCATTCTGTTCTCAGGAAACTATATAAGGGGAAAAAAAAGAGCACGGTCTGGCCATGATTACTTCTCCGCACATAATTTCACGGCAACATCGTCTCGTTGACCCTCGTCCTGACCCCCGCCCCGCACCCTGACCCGCTGTGACCTCCCTTTCTTTTCTGAGCGACAGTGAGGAGGAGGAGGAGGAAGAGGAGGAATACGTCAGCACGGCAACATGTGTGAGGCAAGGGACGACAGCAGGACCTCCCCCCTTAATATAGTTTAGAGGCGTGATGCTTGGAATAAACGTGTGTATGAGGGAGGGAGGAAGGAAGGCAAACTCTTAAGGGTTTAAGTCTGGGAATGTTGAATGCTTGAATTACGAGCCTCGAGTGTGTGTGTGTGTGTGTGTGAGTGTGTGTGTGTGAGAGTGGATAGTGCTCCTTCTTCCTCCTTAACTTCAGCCCTACTTGACACCACGTATCCCCTCGCCCTGCCGACTCTATCTCGAACCAAATATATATTCTTCAGGGTTTGGGCGGAGAGGAGGGGGGGAGGGGTCATACATGGCATACGTGTACCCCCTCCTCTCCTCTCACTCCCCTTAAACCCCCTCCCCGTGAAGCCTGGCCCAAACACGCCCTCTGCCCTCCCAAAGCATCACAAGTGGTCTTCAGTGGAGTCTCAAGTTTCCATTTTTCCTTTGATGGAGAGCCAGTAAGGAACACCTTGACTCGCCCTCTACATCCTTACCCTTCCCCTCCACCTTGCCTTCAACCCCCATCCCCCATCCCCCTCGAGCCATCTGTTCCACTAGCCTCACCGACCACGCATTTATAGGTGTACTAAGGGACAGGGGTAAACACTAAACAGAGGATATAGAGGGAGATGACAGGGGTTGATGCATGAAGGGAGACAGGGAGGAATTAATAGGTGACGGAGAGTTGAAGGAGGCAGGGAAGAAGAGGAGAAACAGGGGTAAACAGGGGATATAGAGGGAGGTGACAGGGGTTGATGTATAGAGGGAGACGTAAGGGATGACTTTGTGATGGTTGTTCATGTCCTCACCTCATTTATGTCTTGCTGTAGATGAAAGGCTGTGATGGAGGTAGGATGGAGAGGGTAGCATGTGGGAGAGTAAGTTGTATTTATGTAACTATAAAATAATATCACTGTAGGGTATATAAATGAAATGAGTTTATGTTCACTGTCTTCATCTATTATACTGCTAAATTATCTTCCTTTTATGAGTCAAGTAATTGTACATCACTAAACATTTCCTTCATTTCTTCATCTTATATCATATCTTCTTCATCTTTCTTATTAATCTATTGTCTTGTTTCTGTCTATTCTGTCTTCTGTCATATTCTGTTACTGTCTATTCTGTCATCTGTCATATTCTGTTTGTCTATTCTGTCATCTGTCATATTCTGTTTGTCTATTCTGTCATCTGTCATATTCTGTTTCTGTCTATTCTGTCATTTGTCCTATTCTGTTTCTGTCTATTCTGTCATCTGTCATATTCTGTTTGTCTATTCTGTCATCTGTCATATTCTGTTTCTGTCTATTCTGTCATTTGTCCTATTCTGTTTCTGTCTATTCTGTCATTTGTCATATTCTGTTACTGTCTATTCTGTCATCTGTCATATTCTGTTTGTCTATTCTGTCATTTGTCCTATTCTGTTTCTGTCTATTCTGTCATTTGTCATATTCTGTTTCTGTCTATTCTGTCATTTGTCATATTCTGTTTGTCTATTCTGTCATCTGTCATATTCTGTTTCTGTCTATTCTGTCATTTGTCATATTCTGTTTCTGTCTATTCTGTCATCTGTCATATTCTGTTTGTCTATTCTGTCATCTGTCATATTCTGTTTCTGTCTATTCTGTCATTTGTCCTATTCTGTTTCTGTCTATTCTGTCATTTGTCATATTCTGTTACTGTCTATTCTGTCATCTGTCCTTTTTATTCTGTATTTGTCCTATTCGTTGTCTATTCTGTCATTCTATTCAGTTTCTGTCTATTCTGTCATTTGTCCTATTCTGTTTCTGTCTATTCTGTCATTTGTCCTATTCAGTTTCTGTCTATTCTGTCATTTGTCCTATTCTGTTTCTGTCTATTCTGTCATCTGTCCTATTCTGTTTCTGTCTATTCTGTCATCTGTCCTATTCTGTTTCTGTCTATTCTGTCATCTGTCCTATTCTGTTTCTGTCTATTCTGTCATCTGTCCTATTCTGTTTCTGTCTATTCTGTCATCTGTCATATTCTGTTTCTGTCTATTCTGTCATTTGTCCTATTCTGTTTCTGTCTATTCTGTCATCTGTCCTATTCTGTTTGTCTATTCTGTCATTTGTCCTATTCTGTTTCTGTCTATTCTGTCATTTGTCCTATTCTGTTTCTGTCTATTCTGTCATCTGTCATATTCTGTTTGTCTATTCTGTCATTTGTCCTATTCTGTTTCTGTCTATTCTGTCATCTGTCATATTCTGTTTCTGTCTATTCTGTTTCTGTCATCTTGTTATTGTCTACTCTACTGTCTTGTTTCTATCTTGTTTATCTATTATTTACTTTCTTTCAATGACTTGTAATAGTATTCATCGCTGAGCACTTCCCTCTCTGATTTACATCTTTCTTCTTTCATACTCAAGCCCAATGGAGATTAAACTTTCCCTGCCCTGCGGTGGACAACGAACCCGCCTAAGTCCCGCCCTTGCTCCGCCTAATCCGCCCAGCCGCCCTTTAATGTCCTGGCTATCATGCTAATAAATCAAGAGCCTCAAATACCACTTATTATGGCGACGAAGCGGCTGGAGAAGACTGGCCGGGCCGCTGGGAGGACGTTTCATATTTTCTTTCTCTCCTTCTTTGAGTATTAATGGTTTGTTCACCCTGCCACCCCCCCCCTTTCCTCTCTCTCTCTCTCTCTCTCTCTCTCTCTCTCTCTCTCTCTCTCTCTCTCTCTCTCTCTCTCTCTCTCTCTCTCTCGCCCACGAACATGTGATATCCACGTCGTTAAGAGTGATACACCTAATTTTAGTTACTCTTTTTTTTTCTTTTTTTTTTAATCCTGGTCTACTTACAAACCGGTTGACGAGGTGCTATTTTTGGCCGCGTGCAAGTGGCTGGAATAATTCATCAGATAGGGAGAGAGAGAGAAAGAGAGAGAGAGAGAGAGAGAAAGTGGAGTAGGTTAAGGATAGTTGCTGGGAAGGAAAAGGGGAACATACAAGAAGAGCAAAGGTATAGGAAGGTGGCTGAGGGGTGACGAGGAAGCAGTGATGAGTGGATGAAGCACAGTGAAGGAAGGAAAGATGAGGAAGAGGAGCAGAAAGTGGACTGCAGGGCAAGAATGGAGTATTAATGGTTTGTTCTCCTTGCCCCCCCCCCCCCCTCTCTCTCTCTCTCTCTCTCTCTCTCTCTCTCTCTCTCTCTCTCTCTCTCTCTCTCTCTCTCTCTCTCTCTCTCTCTCTCTCTCGCCTACGAACATATAATATCCACGTCGTTAAGAGTAATACACCTAATTTTTGGGAACGAAGGGTGGATGCACAGCTGTGGTTCCTATATAAACACCTGTCTGGGGGTCTCCTGAGGGCGTTAACATGGCGTGGGCGTGACGGTGGGAGGGGAAAGGGCGGAGGTCGGCGATTTTATAGAAAGCGTTCAAGGAGCTGATTTACCTTGGACAATTTTATCTGTAGCACCATTGCATCCTCCTGCCTCCTGCCTCCTGCCTCCTGCCCACATCAGCACCTGAACCAGCTCGCAGCCTATCTATCCCAGTTTCTCTACCGTTCACAAGGGGTTACTAACAGCCGCCCACTTGTTGACGGAGCACGTGGTGGGCACAGGGGTGGTGGTGGGTCTGAAACAGGTGGGTTGCGTGGGGAGAGGGCGGGGCACTTGTCTTCATCTTTTGTCTAGTACCTTAATTATCATCTCAATCTCTGGGACGGCGGAGAGAGGGATAAGCTGAGGTGTTAAGTTACCAATGGTTCCTCAATACCAGATCAAGGGTTGTGGTCTGTGCGGAGCCTTAGTCGTCGTCGCCGCAATGAGATACTTAACCACTTCACGCCCAGATCTTTCCTTCGCTATAAAAAATCGTATATTGTCGAGCCATAAAATTACGAAAAGTAACTGAATATACCAAATTAGTTAGTCGACAAGGATACTAAACAGGTCATATCTATAAAATTTTGCTTACATTCACTAAAAATCGTCTAATGGTACCAAATTGGAGTGGAAATTACGCTCTGGGCCTCAAGGGGTTAAATTAAAAGCACGAGGATATCCTAGCATCTTCTGTGCCATGAGGAGGAAGGGCTCAGTGTCCGCCGCCTGACACATTACATTAAGTCCTGCAGGAAACCTCTTTAAGAAAATGTGCAAAGCCATGGCCAGAGCTGCTCGTTCACCCCTGGACGCCCCTGCTTGACCCCTGACCCACGCCGCCCATGCAAGATAAAAGTAACGCAGTAAAGCTTAGGAAGACAAGACAAACGTGGGCGGAGTGCGTGAAGGATTCCGAAGGTAACAACAAGAACCACCACCAACCACCACCACCACCACCAACAACAACAACCACCAACAACAACAACCACCACCACCACCACCAACAACCACCACCACCACCACCAACAACAACCATCACCACCAACAACAACAACCACCAACAACAACAACCACCACCAACAACAACAACCACCAACAACAACAACCACCACCAACAACAACAACCACCAACAACCACCACCACCAACAACAACCACCACCACCACCACCAACAACCATCACCACCACCAACAACAACCACCACCACCAACAACCACCAACAACAACCACCACCACCACCACCAACAACAACAGCAACAACCAACAACAGCCACCAACAACAACCAACACCAACAACAACAACAACCACAACCACCACCACCAACAACAAGCACCACCACTAACAACAACAACAACAACAACAACCACAACAATCTCTCTTTCTAGTTCAGCCCAACACGAATATCAGATAATCGGTAATCTCAGATCTCGACAAATAAAGCATCCATGACGACTTGCACAACATCTCAGTGTGGTCTGACAGGTGGGAGAGGCCTTTCTAACGTCAACAAATGTCATTTTTTTTTCAAGTGAGAACAAGAATTCGAAAATATGATACGAAATGTGCAGCGTGAAATATAAGGGGCGTGCAATGTGTCACAGCTTGAGTGAGAGAGAGAGAGAGAGAGAGAGAGAGAGAGAGAGAGAGAGAGAGAGAGAGAGAGAGAGAGAGAGAGAGGAGAGAGAGAGAGGAGAGAGAGAGTATATAGGTTTATCTTAGGTGGTCAGGCTAGTGATGGAATAACGTGTATCGCTGTACAAGGAGGGCAGGTGGCCGGGGGGGGGGGGGATGCAGGGGGCGGCCGCGGGGACCAATAACTCCTGCAGTGAAAGTAACTCGACCAGCGGAAGAACGAGGCGAAGTAGTAGAGGGAGACTCCATAGATAGCTTTACAACGACGGTATACACACACACACACACACACACACACACACACACACACACACACACACACACACACACACACACACACACACACACACACATGCGCATATGGCCCAGGTAAAGTTCATCTAGTTTTAAAGGGAATACAAGAAACATACACATGCACACAAGACATAATACTGAGGGGAAGAATAGTGGGGAAGCTGCACTGTCCTATTCCGGCCCATTACAGATAAATCCAACATAGCCATTCCTCAGGTAAGGTTCCCCGCGAGCACCTGCGTCTGCACTCCCGCCTAGGAACTCTGCTGTCATAATGGAGTGATGGGAAGGGTGGAAAAGGAGGAGCTGTTTATAGGAGACTGCAGTTTGTCATTCACTGCCTCCCTCCACACACTGTTTTGTTTCCTCCAGTCTCCCCTCTGTCTTTTCCTTATACTTTCCTACTTCTTATACACCCGTGAACCTACTGGTAATACATGCACGTAAAGTTGTATGACAGAGTAAATTTTAACATCTTAATTCGTCTCTCTCTCTCTCTCTCTCTCTCTCTCTCTCTCTCTCTCTCTCTCTCTCTCTCTCTCTCTCTCTCTCTCTCTCTCTCTCTCTCAGTCATCGCCAGTACTACGCATTTCCTTATACGTCTCGCTTAATTGCACAAATGGAACCTTATCATGTACGTACAATTAACCATTGGTCATACCCGTCAGCCCGGCGCTCTGTCATTAGGCGGCGAGTCGCGTCCTCGCCGACCCACTGCAGCTACGGGAGGTGCTGGCCTTTGAAATTATGGCAAGTCATTTCGTCGGTAAGGTTTATCGGTCTAAGATCATGCCGCCGTAAATATTGTACTAAGTGGCGGGGGTTATGGTGGGGGGGGGGGAGGAGGAGGAGGAGGAGGAGGAAGTGGTGCATGGTGAGTCTCGCGTCCAGTCACACAACACTGCAGTCCAAGATTAAATGACCATCTATCTATTCTATCCATCTACCTGATTAAAAGTCAATTGATCTAACTGCAGTCATCATAGTTTCCACACGCACGCACGCACGCACGCAGGAGGAATATGAGGCCGTCGTGGCTGCCGGCAGGGTTGGGGACGTGATCCTACATAGACTTCACAGCGGTATCTCCACATATTACCTGCAGCCAACACTAAGTCCTATATACATGCCCTTCATTGTAATGCTTAATTGGTCTGTATTTTTTCTGGGCTTCTAAGAATCACGCGAGAGGTGGTGTGGTGACGACAAGGGGGTCACGACTGTCATTAACCCCTTGAGGCCCATAACGTTATTTCCATTGTAATTTGGGTGCCATTAGACGATTTTTAGTGACTATAAGCAATATTTTATAGATATGACCTGTTTAGTATCCTTGTCCACTAGCTAATTTGGTATATTTAGTTACTTTTCGTAATTTTATGGCTAACAACAGACAATTTTATGTAGTAAAGGAAAGATCTGGGCGTGCAGGGGTTAAGCCTCACGAAGAGCAGAGGGTCGCGCAGGTCCTCTCGGCGGGGCTGGGGGAAATCATTACAAGACGCGCGTCCTTGCAGGTGGCGGCTAAGCGATGAGGCAAAGGCGAGTGTGATTTTTTGTGAGTATATAGCAATAACCAGCTGCTGATCTTAGTGGCGCCCCTGCCGACCCTTCACCCCTGCTGCACCCCTGCCCCGCCCTGCCGCCACACACACATGCTGTAGGGCTGTTCGCCGGAGTTATTGATAGTTCCACAGGTCGTCCTTCCCCCCGGGTGTCCCTCAGGTGTCCGCAGTGCACAGTCTGGCAGCCGTGGGACGCAGGTGCACGCAGCATGAGTCACCGGAGTTACGGCACCGAGGTCGCCCCTCACCCTCGGGCTAGGTCACGCCGGAGAGACCCACACACACCCCTGCCCCGCCCCAACTATCACCGCCCCGCCCCGCCCCGCCCCGCGCACTCCATCAAGGTTCCTGCCCTACTGCGCCCCGCGACGAGGGAGAACAAGAAAGGGTGGCGTCTTCACTGACTCGCCTATAAAACCTACTGTACGTGTGTGTGTGTGTAAAATGAGACAGCAGGAGGCCATCACGATCCGTCCAATGTACTGTCGTATCGGTCACACACACACACACACACACACACACAGCGCTCGTCTTAATTTATCTTCCCTTTTCCCTCCATATCTCTCTCATCTTGTTCTCCTTTCACCTACTCTCTTAATCTCTCACTTCCTTTCTCCTACCACATAGAAGTCGAGAGAAAGCAAGAACCACATTCATTATACACTTATCATCTGTCTTCCATTTGTTACTTTGCGGCATTTCTTTCAAACCCTTTATTTTTGCTATCCACTGGTGCGTGAGAAAAGAGGATAATACAGAGTACTTCTAGGTTATTAAGGAAGGAAGTAAGGAAAGAAGGAAGGAGAGCAGCAAGCAATGACCTCAATCTGCCCATATACACAAGCACAGACAGACCCGCCCACCAAGCACCACCCGGCTCCCCGCTGACTCCCGCTTGCTGCTCCCTTAGAGTCTGTGGTTTTTATCTGTCTGGGGTTCATTAGACTGACGACGGAGGTGCAAACAGACGCAGCGGGAGGTGGAGGAGAGAGAGAGAGAAGGGGGGGGTGCAGGAGTGACGTGCGGATGAGAGAGAGAGAGAGAGAGAGAGAGAGAGAGAGAGAGAGAGAGAGAGAGAGAGAGAGAGAGAGAGAGAGAGAGAGAGAGAGAGAGAGAGAGAGAGAGAGAGAGAGAGAGAGAGAGAGAGAGAGAGAGAGAGAGAGAGAGAGTACAAGAAGTCGATCATATTATTTGTTTTGGTTCTTGGCTTCGTCTGTGATCTGATTGTCATTCCAGTTCAATATTCTAGCGGTGCTGAGGTGACTGAGGGGGTGGGGGAGGTTGGGGCTGCGAGTATTGAAGGCCAAGATGTATGAGTGGTTGAATGTACGTATGTGTAATGTGTACTATATATTGGAGGACTTTATAATGCATGATGCTTTACGAAATTTGGTATAGAGTAAAAAAGAAAGAAAAAAAAATCATATCTTATAACTACTTTTAAAACTGTTATTGCTAGTATTAAAAAAGTGCTAGTATTGTTAGTATTGCGTAGTATAAAGTAAGTTTGGTCTTATAACTACTTTATAAACTTGTTATTGCTAGTATAAAAATGTGCTAGTATTGTACTATAGTATTGCGGAGTATAAAAAAAAGGTTGGTCTTATAACTACTTTTAAACTTGTTATTGCTCGTATACTACAACACTACTTCCATCATTATCGAGCCCCCGTCTGCAGGTGTCGTCGGCAGCCAGTGAAGCCTTGAACGCAGTATATATATCTTGCGGCTTCGTTTTAAGAAAGGGTGGTCGTACATATAGGTGTCCTTTGATTTGCGTTCCCAGGTATAGGCAAGGACACGGCGCGGTATTTAGAGGCTTCATTATTATTCATGGAACGACTACCGAACGCCTCCGCCTGTGTTTATGAGTCATTCTGTGTGTTCATGCGTGTGTGTGTGAAAGTACGCGAGTGTATGCGGATGTATCGGCGTGTGTGTTCATGCGTGTGTGTGTGAGAGTACGCGAGTGTATGCGGATGTATCGGCGTGTGTATGTATGTATGTATGTATTCAAGTACTATGTGTGTATATATGAATGGTCATGATAAACACTGCCATTGCTGAAGTGCTTTGTCCTTTAACCCCTTCACGCCCAAATCTTTCCTTTACTATATAAAATCGTCTATTGTTAGCCATAAAATTACGAAAAATAACTCAATATACCAAATTAGTAAGTCGACAAGGATACTAAACAGGTCATATCTATAAAATATTGGCTTATATTCACTAAAAATTGTCTAATAGTAGCCAGATTACAATGGAAATTACGTTCTGGGCCTCAAGGGGTTAACCAGCATGGAAGGTTCGGTAATGGGAAAGAAAGTATCAAGAAAAGAAGTGACGGAGAGAAAAAGTTGTTACATTATTTCATTACTTTACTTCCGCTACTTTCTTTGTCTCCTTGTTGCTTTTGTTCCTACATTCAGATGGTTCAGGCTCCCGTAAGTAACCATTGCTACCTTACTCTCTTCATTCCCTCTTGTAACATTCCATAACCCTCCCGACCCTTGCACAAGTCAACCTCAGCACACCCAGTCAAGAGGAGAAAACAGTAAAGAGTAAAGAAGTAAATAGTAAAGTAAAGAGTAAAGTAGTAGAATATAGTAAAGAGGAGAATAAGAACGAAAAAAGAAAGAAAGAATAAATGAATATCAATATGAATATTAATGAATAAAAGAAATATAGTAATGTAAAATAGGACATTCATCTACATCCACAGCATTCTTGAAAATGTGTGAGACTCGAGATCCGAAAGAATATCTGTTATGAGTCTGCGGCAGGAGGAGGAGGAGGAGGAGGAGGAGGAAGAGGAGGAGGAGGAGGAGAGGAGGATTACATAGGATTACATAGGAGTAACAGACACCAGGAGACCTATTGGTCCATAGCGAGGGTATCTGCTGAACTACATACTACTAACTATCAACTACTTGTAAGAAAACAGTTGGAAAAAGATACCATGTCCCTAAAGAGGATGGGAACATGGAAGTTCCATAGTGCAGAATGATAGGATATGAAAAATACTAACTACAACTACCACTACCACTACAACTAATCGATACGGGGGACTAGATACGAATTCGCACTATCAATACCCATTTACTTTACAGTGCGCGTCA
>JACEEZ010020120.1:857069-869569 GCA_016584305.1 Chionoecetes opilio
TGTTACTACGTCTTGGAACTTGAACCTTGTCCTCAAAACTCAAAACATGAAACTTGATCCTCGTCTAGAAAACTCAAAACTTCATGAATCATATCTAAACATATCTCATATAATCCAAAAATAAAAATAAAATAATAATAATAATGATATATTTCCTCTACAAATGTTCATGTCAGTGCTATTACTCACAACCTAAAGCTTTGTTGTTTTATGATTCGTATCTCGATAGCGAAATGCAAATGACCAAACAAGAGTCAAACATTTACATGCCATCATTTTCCTGAGCTATCACTATCACCGCCACCATCACATCCACCGCCCCCATCCCCTCACCATTCCCTAAACCCATCATCACCATCACGACCATCACGACCTTCTCCTTCCAACACAGCCACTATGACTCCTTTCCCAACCACCGAATGATCATTAAAAGCTCATGTTACCACTCTTATCAACCCCCGTGCATCACCACCACCCCCATCACCACCACTACCACCATCACCACCACCCCAATGCGCCCCTCCTGTTCTCCCTCAAAGCTCGTTAATTCCAAAGTTAGTCTCCCGTTCCTTCTCCTCCATATATAGGTGTCCCTGATGATGTCCACGCCTCCCTACGCGTTCATCAGGGGCTGTGGCGGCCTCGTCTCTACCGCAACACCGTCTTGGGAGCAGAAATGTATACGTCAACATCAATTACAGTTCCTAGACTTTATAAATGATGTAAAAATAAAACACAGATTATAACCTAGCAATCACCTCAGCTCCACCCCCATGTGACGTCACGAGCTTGGACAACGGTGATTGGCTAGAGACATCCCCCATACCACATACTATTCCAGAAAATGGCAATATGCTTCCCGGCCTCGCGCAGCCCTGCATTAAGCTTGCCTTGTTTAGTTTTCTTTGCTTTCCTTCCTTCTTCCTATTTCCTACTCCTTCCCTCGCTTACTTTTTCCTTTTTTCCTTGGTTACGGAGGCGAAAGACACGTTCATCTCTGCTGTGTGGTTTTGCGTGTTAGTCGTCGACCTCATTCTCCTCCTCTACGGTAGTTAGAAATCTTGAGACAGACGGGCAAGGGAGAAATACCAAATAGGAATAGTAAGAAAGGTAGGAACTTGATGAAGTGTAGGTGTGATGTGTGTGATGAGAAGTGACGTGCGAGAGGTGAGGCGAGAGAAGCGATAGATAGCCAAGAATGAGACTGAGAGGACGAAATAGAGAAGGACAGGTAAGTGAATAGGTGGGTAGATGGGACGGGTAGATAGATAGGAAGGGATAGACGTGTATGGCGAGGCTGAACACTTGCCATGGACCGCTGTCACCCTCCACGACCATCATCATTACACAACGCCCACCTCAAACTTCGTCTACATAATGCAGCCCCACGCCCACAACCCGCCCACCAAACCAGACCTCCTACTCCTGTCCTGCCCTGCCCTATCAGATCCTCCTCATTCACCCCAATCCTGCGACTCCTCTAACCAATCCTACGCTATGTTTGGGGCGTGGTTATGAGGCAAGATTCATGGGATGTGTCACCGGTGAATAAGGATAGGGTCGTGGCAGGGAAGGATAGAAGGACAGGGTGATATTGTGCAGGAGGCGGAGGGGGTAGGAGAGAGGGCAAGGATCAAGGGGTAAAGGAGAAGGGGAGCTGAAAAAGGATGAAGTGTGATAGATAACAGAGAGAGGGTCGGGCAAGAGGAAGGAAGGGAAGAGGAAGGGGATTGAGAAAGGAAGGGAAGAGGAAGGGGATTGAGAAAGGAAGGGAAGAGGAAGGGGATTGAGAAAGGAAGTGAAGAGGAAGGGGATTGAGAAAGAGGTGAATAGGAGGAGGATAAGATTAAGCTGCGGGGATGAGGAAGGACTTGATGAGGTAAAGATGAAGAAGGAGACTATAGAAAGGAGAAAAAGGAGCCAGGAGCCAGGAGGTGCAACGGAGTGAAAACCAGATAGGAAGATCAAGGGAACTTCAACAAAACAAATTAATTGGAAATGTATTGATATTTTGCATTCAGACGGTGAAGACGCAAACCACTTCCAATGTAATATATATGAGAAGAAGAAAACTGAAAGAAAGAAGAAATGAACAGATAAAAAGGTAGGAAAATAAAGACAATAAGAAAGGGAGGGAGGGATAGAAGAAAAATATAAATAATGAAGAAAGGAAAGAAGACATGAACAGATAAAAAGGTCGAAAAATAAAGACAATAAGAAAGAGATGGAGAGATATAGAAGAAACATATAAATAATGAAGAAAGTTAAGACTCCACAGATTCTTCACTCCTGCTTGCTTACGACTCCAGGTAACAGCCAGGCTTGTCAGAATAGCAGACAGCCGCACTGACAGGCCGCGCTACCTGATAACAGCACCACCACCATTAGCATTCACCGCGGCTTCCTATACAGCACAACAAGACGAGTTTCAAGGCGATATGACTCCACTGTTCACACCTCCTTGTCGCTCCATTATATACTGAACTGCAACGTTTCGCCACGGACCACTGAGCGTCAAAATAATGGGTGTTGTCTTGTCTTCAGATGCTTATTATGTTCACACTATACGAGGCGTTGCTGGATCTCTCAAAAATTGGTGCGTGGCGTGGCGTGGTGGTGCTGGCGGTGGTGGTGGTGGAGGGGGGGGGGGTGGTGGTGGGGTGGTGGTGGTGGGGGGGTAAAGAGTGGGTTTGAAAAAGAAAAGAAATCCAGATCCATTGCATTATGAGGTGGAGTAATACTATGATTCACGCTGTCTGATATAGTATGCCACTTCTTGTATTACTATTATTATCCAAACGTCAGCCAAACACGACCATCACGCCTCACGAACACCGCTAGACAGGTCACACACACACACACACACACACGGGTGGGATCGGCAAACTGGATGCACCTAAAACTAAAAATACAGTTTTGAATTTACTTTTACGTTGCTTTATTTCTTTTAATAACCAGTTTATTCTCTCTCTCTCTCTCTCTCTCTCTCTCTCTCTCTCTCTCTCTCTCTCTCTCTCTCTCTCTCTCTCTCTCTCTCTCTCTCTTCGTTCTTCGTTCATGAATTATAATATAAATAAACATGAATTCTCTTATGAAATACTCCGTCTGTCTCTTTGCCTATATCTGCCTGGCCATCTCTTTCTTTCTTCATATCACAAGTCTCCAATAAAACAAAGACCCAGGAATACCAAACTTCTACCTTTACGACCTCCTTCCTTCCTTCCTACCTACCTACCTACTACCTACCTACCTACCTTCTAACTTTCACGAACTTATCACATTCGCACGACATCCCTTATGACCGTAAAACCAAAACACATTTATTACCGTCCACTACACTTCAAGTCACCTATTTTCTCCCCCCTCCACCCATCGCTCGGGGAGAAGACGTGTACAGGGGCGAGGAAAGGGAAGGCAAAGGGGTGTTAAGAGCGGCCCAGCGACTCAGGTTATTACCGTGCGAAGTGGTACATAAAGAATGATAATTAATCTTCCGCCCGGTGAAGGACGAGAGGAAAGGTACAGGAGGGGGCTTAATGATGCTGGGGGGGGAGAGAGAGAGAGAGAGAGAGAGAGAGAGAGAGAGAGAGAGAGAGAGAGAGAGAGAGAGAGAGAGAGAGAGAGAGAGAGAGAGAGAGAGAGAGAGAGAGAGAGCATGCACTTCCTCTCTTATGGCACGCTCGGCAGACCAAAACAAACACCTGGCTACTTGTTACCCTCATTAATTTAAACGGTACATGACGAGGTGCTAACATTTGACCCTCCTCGTCGCGGCTATTATTAGGGGAGGGAGGAGGGAGGGAGGGAGAGAGGACGAAGAAGGAAGTAGGGAGGGAGAGAGGACGAAGAAGGAAGGGAAGTAGGGAGGGAGAGAGGAGGAAGAAGGAAGGGAAGGAGGGAGATAGAGGACATTTACATACTACCGCTGCTACCACTACCACTACCGCTGCTACCACTACCGCTGCTACCACTACCACTACTACTTCCATCATCACAGCTTTGCATAAAAAACTCCGCCAGATGATTGCTTAGGCCGTAAAATGTGTTCCGTGTCCTTATTAGCGCGTTAGTAGCCTGCAGGGATGGCTGGACAGGTCGTGTGTGTGTGTGTGTGTGTGTGTGTGTGGTGGGGGGGGGGGGTGTGAATGGCGTTTACTGCCCTCATTACTCTTATTTCCTGCTTACTAGTCTCTAATTACAAAATGTTTTCATAAATTAAATAAAACTTGTCGCAGTTTAATAAGAGTATATCCACCACAATTACCACACCAACTACTACCACTAACTACCATTACCACAGCTACCACACCAAGTACAACCACTAACTACCACTACCACACCAACGCACCACCACAACTACCACAAAATTTTGATAGAAAGACGAAAAAATAATCCCACTCAGAAGTCCTTACGTCACCACCACCACCATCACCACCACAGTCAAGTCACACCCTCATATCCCACCCCAGCTAATGACCCGCCACACCACCACCACCACCACCACCACCACCCTGCCGTCGCCACAGGAGGCATGACAAGTGTGATGGACGTCAGCGGTCACACTCATACCTGGCTGCTGTGGCTTAGGTGTCAGCCGCGACCACCACACCGCCAGGACTGTCCCTTCCCCTCCCTCCTCCTCCTCCCTCTCAACCCCTTTAGCCCCTTGAGACCCAGAACGTAATTTACATTGTAATTTGGGTACCATCGGACGATTTTTAGTGCATATAAGCAATATTTTATAGATATGACCTGTTTAGTATCCTTGTCGACTAACTAATTTGGTATATTAAGTTATTTTTCGTAATTTTATGGCTCGATAACATATATTTTTTTATAGCAAAGGAAAGATCTGGGCGTGAACAGTTAAGTTATTTAGTTTGCCTTTCTTCACTATTTTAATTATTCTATCCTATACACACAGACAGACAGAGACCACTATCGCCACCACCGCCCATCAGTAACACCACCTACCTCCCTCCCTTTATTTACCTTTTTATCTGTTCATTTCTTCTTTCTTTCAGTTTTTTGATCTTTTCATATATATTACGTTGGAAAATAAAAGAAAAACGACAAAAGAAGAGAGTGGTGGAGTGACTACAACCGAAGAAATAATAAAGAGTTACAAGGAAGTATGAGGAGCAGGAGTAAGTTAACAAGGGGACACGGGCTAACTACCACCAACAGGTTTCCGTGGTGGAGTGGTTATCACGTGCGCCTCACACACTAGGGTCCTTGGTTTGATCCCCGGCAGGACCACTAACGCGAAGACTCCGTGGCTACTCATGCCTTTAGTGGCGTTTGGTGGGTGAATAAATAAATAATAATAAATAGGAATAATAACAGGAATAATAAGGAATAAGAAATAGGAAGAAATATATAATAGAACCCATACAGGAAGAAAGGGAAGAAGAGGAGGAGGATAATTTACAGGGGAAGACTTAGAAGAAAAGGAAAGAGAGGATGACAAGATTAATCTATTAGAGGGAAAAAATCAAGAAATGCCATGTGGAAACGTAAATAAAATAATAAGGGAAGCAAAAGAAGACTAAGTGATAGACAAGATTAGAGGAGACCTACTAGAATAGATAATAGGCCTACTCAAGAAGAAAACAAGCTTAGATTTCTACTAGAATAGATAATAGGCCTACTCAGAAGAAAACAAGCTTAGATTTCTACTAGATTAGAGAATAGGCCTACTCAGAAGAAAACAAGCTTAGATTATTACTAGAATAGATAATAGGCCTACTCACAAGAAAACAAGCTTAGATTCCTACTAGATTAGAGAATAGGCCTACTCAGAAGAAAACAAGCTTAGAAGAAAATCAAAACAAATGGAAGAAAAAATTATCCATGCAATAACGAAATTAAAAGAATGCCTTACCAAGAGGAAACAAACAAACAAAAAAAAAACCGGATAAGAAGACAGAGAAAGGAACGCAGGGAGTAAGAAGGAAAGGCATATTCGACACAGTAACCCCGTCGATCCTGTGATAGTCTGCGTCGATCGAAATTCAAGACAGCGATTCACTACACGACTGAACCGAATCCCTAATCAGGATGTGTGTGTGCAACCCGTGGGATGATTGGTGAGCTTTTAAATGAACCCCTTGAGGCCCAGAACGTTTCTATTGTAATTTGGGTGTCATTAGAATATTTTTTAGTGATTATAAGCAATATTTTATAGCTATGACCTGTTTACTATCCTTGTCGACTAACTAATTTGGTATATTCAGTTACTTTTTGTAATTTTATGGCTAACAACATACATTTTTTTTATAGTAAAGGAAAGATCTGGGCGTGAAGGGGTTAAGGAAGAAGGAAAAAGAGGAGTAGAGAGTGATTGCAAGAGAGTATACACCGATTATTTCAACATTATGAGAGATAAAGTAAATAACATAGATCATTATTATCATTATTACCACTACTACTACAATTGAAATCATTATCATCATCATACCATCATCGTTGCAGGAGCAGAATAAAAAATAATGACAAATATAAAGAAATGAGAAGGTTCTAAAAATGTCTGAGTATGAAGTGACGTCTTAGCTTTATTAGCGAGAGAGAGAGAGAGAGAGAGAGAGAGAGAGAGAGAGAGAGAGAGAGAGAGAGAGAGAGAGAGAGAGAGAGAGAGAGAGAGAGAGAGAGAGAGAGAGAGAGAGGAGGAGAGAGAGAGAGAGAGAGAGAGAGAGAGAGAGAGAGAGAGAGAGAGAGAGGAGAGAGAGAGAGAGAGAGAGAGAGAGAGAGAGAGAGAGAGAGAGAGAGAGAGAGAGAGAGAGATGAGAGAGAGAGAGAGAGAGAGAGAGAGAGAGAGAGAGAGAGAGAGAGAGAGAAGGTAGGAAGGAAGCAGGGAAGTGAAGAGGAAGTGGAAGGAGTGTGGATCATGATACCCAACACGAGGACACATCTCACGCGTGTCCTCTGAAACCCGACCCTCACACACACACACACACACAGCCCCGGCCACCAACCTCAGCCAACTCCACTTATACCTCATTCTTTCCTATCTCAAGAAATCCCGTCTCGTCACCGTCCACATTCCCACCTCTCCACCACGTCCTTCTTCCACCACCACCTCCACTCTGCCGTCTCTCTGCCTATCACCACCACAAACCCTGCATCTACCAATGATTCTAATACCCCAGCCCTGTCTCTGAATGTAGGTAAAAATGACACAGGTAAAAATGGCACAAGTGAAAAAATAGGAAAAAATACTCTATACCCTGTCATGATATCTACGCCCCTGTATCACCCTGCCTCACTGTCCTCGTCCTCTTACACATCCTCCTCTGCAGCCTGGCCAGTCCTATTCAAAGGCTCCTTCATCGTCGTAATGGTAACTTAGAACCAGAGATAATATTTCATCACTAAACGGGGTGATTTACTAAGCTACAGTTATGGTAAGTGAGACGTATATTTAGCGGGATGTATTATTATCTTGACGCATCATTACAACACACACACACACACACACACACACACACTTACAGGTCTGACTTACTCTTCGTCACATTTATCTCCAATCATCTTTATTCATATCCTCTTCCTCATTTTTCCTTTATCATATCATCATTTTCTTTCTCATAACTTCTCGTCACCCTCGATCATGTTCCTCTTCGTTATTTAATCCCCTTTTCAACTTGCCTCTCTCCATCTCCTTCCCTTCTTCTATTCACACCTCTTTCTATTATTCTTCTTTCTTCCTATTCCCTCTTTCTCTCTCATACGAACCAGGGAGCAGAGAGCCTTGGCCAGTCCTTTGTGATGTAAAAAAAGAAGAAAAAAAGAGAAGAGCAACAGCAACAACAAAAAAAGATGTAAACGACAACAATAATGAAAAAAAAAAAAGATTCAAGGATAAGGTCGCTTGGTCTGGAGTACTTGTTGACTAGTTTCCATAAATGTTTCCTATTTTTAATGTCTTTTTTTCTTTTACGTTTTATGTGCAAAAAATGCCCTGACCAAAGCCAGTAAGAAATACTCTTCACTGGCTTTGGCCCTGATACTTCGCGGCGCCTGAAGTCGAGATGGAAATTCAAGTCTGAGAAGGCAGTCTCTACTACCTCTCTCTCTCTCTCTCTCTCTCTCTCTCTCTCTCTCTCTCTCTCTCTCTCTCTCTCTCTCTCTCTCTCTCTCTCTCTCTCTCTCTCTCTCAAAGTGCATGATTAAACCTGTTCTCGCCTTGGAATATAAAACTTTTCGATAAGAATCTAAACGAGTGATCATAATCATAAAACTTGACTATACCGCAGAGTGGCGAGATCAGAGGTAAATCTCTCTCTCTCTCTCTCTCTCTCTCTCTCTCTCTCTCTCTCTCTCTCTCTCTCTCTCTCTCTCTCTCTCTCTCTCTCTCTCTCTCTCTCCTTTGATGCAGCTTGAAATATAATAAGATGACATTAGCCAGTAGAAGCAGGCAAGGACTGATTTGTCAGAAGATCGTCGGAGATTTGAATGAGGTCTTAGATACCAATCTTTCGCTCCAATCAGCCGGCCTTGCTGGGAGCCAAATTATAGTCTCAATGGCTCAACGGGAGGGCGAGGCTGTGGGGCGAGGCGAAACGATGTGCTTGTGTGCGAGAAGAAATGCAACTTGGTCCTTGTAACGCATAGATGAAGGAGACTGTATGATTTGGGGCTTGGGCGGAGTGTGTGGGGGACGAGGAGGGTGTGGTGAGGGGGAACAGGGTGAAGCAGTGCTCGTGTGGAGGTGATGAAATGGAGGGATTTGTGAACGGTGGAGGTGGTGCAGAGGTGAAGGCAGCAGAGTGGATGATGAAGGGGTAGTGAAGAAAAGTGGTGGTGGTTATGGTTGGAGCAATAGTCCCACAACACCTCTTGCACTCACTTTCCCTGCCACTTTTGTCACATTTCTATCTACAATTGCGTCGTCGCGAACACTTGGTAAACAAAGCTAAACCCTCGCTGCACCCTGCACCTCCAGGCGGCGCCATAACTATAGGGTGATGGAGGGCCTCCGTCACGCTAGCTTCCTCACTCTTGCCTTCCCTTTCACGCCGGCACCACACCCAAAAAGAACACACCATAGGGTGAACACCCCGCCTGGCCTCCCATTCGCACCCTCACTAGCTGTTTGAAGGGTTGGCATGGTGGCTTTCACCAGCTGTGGGGCGACCAATGGCACGTCAGCATGATGGATGCCGCGTAATGATTGGATGCCGCCGCCGTTGCCCCCACCATTACTGCACCGTCAGGAGCGTCGCGGCGGGGCTGCGGCGGCCTGCTCTGTGGGGCGTGTGAGCGGAGGCAGGCAATGGAGGATGTTTGTTCACTGAGGGTGGGAGTGGAGGCCGCCTTCACTTCCATCTCTGGGAAGAACAGGAAGTCGATAGTTGCCCCGAGTCACTCCTCCCCTGCCCATCACCCCCTGCACGCACCGCCCATCCCGGGGCGTCCTTCCCCCGGTCAAGGTTAGGTTTCATTAGCCAAGACATTTCACACGAACATTCACAAGAATAAGCACAAAACGGGGTGATCAAGCAACGCACCCGAAAAACACTTCAAACGGACCACAACACTTCAAGAACCAAAATAAAATCACCGATACTAAGCTGTTACCCCCACACTTCTTCGACTTCTTCGACTTCTTCGAGGTCTTCTGTATTCATTTCTGGAAAAAATAAAAGGCCTTCTCCATTCTCCTGGAAGAATGATGACCTGGCCTCTCCGAGCCGATGGTCTGCCCCCTCCCCGCCTCCTGGCCTTCTCGCCTTGGCAACAACAACACAGATATGGACTGTATACACTTGACAGAAACAATATCTTATTGGTCATCATACTCTTACAAGCCGCTGACCACACAGGTCTTGTCAAATATTCGCGGCCCTAAAGGTAACCAGAACTACTTGTTGCTCCTCCTCCGCGGCGGATACACGCTTGCCCACACGGGCTGAAAGTCTTCACCACTGTAACTCACTCGAACAGGTGAATGTGCACACCAGGGTACTCTATGAGCCTGGTCCACACACTGATGGACAGCCACCGCCACGGAGGATAATATGATCGGCGACGCAACAGGACGTGCAATGGTGGCAGCGCGACACCCTGCCGGGCTGGACGGGTGCTTGACGCGGCCACCAGTCCGGCGGCCCTGACCTGCACGTCCTACATTCCGGGCCACAGAGGAAGTCGCTCAGGCAGTTGATGTGACAAGTAACACTTGTGTGGCGAGACACAACGCTACCCCAGGCTGGCAGGCCGTGTAGTGTAATGAATCGGTTGCAGCTCCGCCACGCCGCAGGAATACTGAGCCTGAGCCACCGCTAGGCACCGTTGCTTCCTAGGCTTCCTCTGCCCCCGTGGCTCCGCGCTCCATACTGATGAGCGCCGATCATTCATAGTTTCGCTCCCCATATCATGCACACAGCCTTCAGCACATCTGTAGGCTGGCACGCCACTGACCCGCCGCTACCAGGTCGCCGCCGCGTCGCCGTCTGCCTTAACAACAACAATATTCCCGTGTCCTCGGGTACCAACGCTTTGCCTTCCCTTACCACTCAGTCGCCAGCCAGTCTGGGCCAGTGACGTCCCCCCCGCCCCCCCACTCACCTGCCACCTCTGGGCCGCCTCACGTACGTCATTTACCTGGGGAGGAAAAAGAAACACTGAGATAAGAAAGAATGCGATACAGTGATTACAATTACTACTTGTAAACCCTTGAGGGATAAATTCCATTACAAAGCTACGAGGTGAAAGCTGGTCGGCGGCTGTGAAAACACCGCCGATGACAAGGAGCCTCGAGGACCGACACAAACATATTAATTTTTTTATTCTAGACTTAATTCCAGTCATGCGTGCGAACCCCTACCCCGTCCCTCCAACTCCAAAACTCCAAAAAGTGCACTAGATTTTCCCCCTCCATCTAGTTCTGTGCATGAAGCCAGTAGTGTTGGGCGGACAGTAAGTAGGCGGGCGGCGGGTGAGGCGCGGGCGTGAGCTCCTCCGCTCCAGTGACTCCTTTGTCGACTTGTTGGTGAGGCAGCCACGGGTCGCTCAGCCGCCACCCAGCCTCCTTCACCCAAACCTCACATCTACCTCCCTGTCTCCCTTCTCTACCCGCCCTTCACCCTTCAACCCGCTGTCTTTTATAGAAACAAATTAAACTAATAAAAAACCCGAAAAATGTCTTGTAAAACCACAGAAAACAGAAGACCCACCAAATATAGGAACCAAATTACTTCACTCACACCTGACTTTCTCTCCATATCCATTCCCACACGGCAAGGGATCAGATAGATGGATGCCCTTTGTCTGCCACGCCCCTAGACAGCGGATTGGCACACCTGGACACCCCCCACCTGGCATACAAGGGGGGGGGGGGGATAAGGCCGTCACAATCCGCCACAGGATCCATCTTCTCCAATCACTAATCCTCCGAAAAGGTGATTGATTGGCAGTTCATTATCTCCTTTTTTTATGGTCTTGTAGCAACGTTTTTGTAGGATGAGTTTATGGAGTTTTGAGAGAGAGAGAGAGAGAGAGAGAGAGAGAGAGAGAGAGAGAGAGAGAGAGAGAGAGAGAGAGAGAGAGAGAGAGAGAGAGAGAGAGAGAGAGAGAGAGAGAGAGAGAGAGAGAGAGGGGGAGGAGAGAGAGGAGAGAGGAGAGAGAGAGCACTTACTAGGTATAGAGGAGATTAAAAAGAGAAAACAAAAAGACGAACAGACGAGGAAGAGAACGATGAGACTGACAGACAAAAAAAAAAAAAAGGGAAAATGGAACTTGTTTACTATGTGACCTTGGGATTTAACGTGACCCAACCTTCCCTTCACCCTGGGCAAGCAAGGGCTGTAAGTGTGCCCTGTCGCTTCACTATGTCCGCCATGTATACTCCCGCCCCACCGACATACCCAAGGACTGTTAAAGCGACTAACTGTTTGGTTAAAGGTTTAGGATCGCAATTTAATGGATGTTCCGCGCGCGACCCTGCATGTTTATCAACGACGCAAGAAAGGAACTGGATTACTGGACACGGATTCTTCTATTTACTATTTCTTCTCCTCTTTCCTCCTCGACCTTTTCATCCTCTCACGGAATGGCATTAGTGATAAAGGGTAAAATTTGGAGGATGTAAAGGCGAGGTTTATGATGGGGAAGCTTCGGTCTTGTCCTGCATCTCCCTACCCCTTCCCTTTCCCTTTTTTCTTGCTTCTCACTGCCCTCTACCTCATCCCTTTTTACTCTCTTCCTTGCACTACCATACTCTTCCCTTTTACTCTCCCTACCCCTCTTCCTTCACTTTCCCCTTTTCCTCGCTTCTCACTGCCCTCTACTTTTACTACTACTACTACTATTCTTATCCTCCTTCGTACCACCTATAGACGAGATGTGAAGGAGGAGAAAGAGGCTACTCCCCTTTTCACTCTTCCATTAGGGGACTTCTGAGCTGCACCTTTACGGGGAGAGATAACTATCAGCCTCCTGGGTCCTTCCTCCCTTCCACACACTGGACTAATTACCGAAGTCCCACGGGCATCTACACT
>JACEEZ010020120.1:874569-877069 GCA_016584305.1 Chionoecetes opilio
CTCTCAGGTGAACACGTCCCGCGAAACTCAAGACACGGTGTTTATTTTCAGTTAATCTCTCTCTCTCTCTCTCTCTTCCCCCCCAGAAACAATCTCACTAATTCTTCTGCCTCGTATTTTCCCCTTTATTGTTCTCTCTCTCTCTCTCTCTCTCTCTCTCTCTGCTCTCTCTCTCTCTCTCTCTCTCTCTCTCTCTCTCTCTCTCTCTCTCTCTCTCTCTCTCTCCTCCAGAAATAATCTCACTAATTTTTCTGCCTCGTATTTTTTCCCTTTAAGTGTTTTTTCTTCTCTCTCTCCTCTCTTCCATCTCTCTCTCTCTCTCGTCTCTCTCTCTCTCTCTCTCTCTCTCTCTCCCCAGAAATAACCTCACAAATTCTTCTGCCTCATATTTTCCCCTTTAGTGGTTTTCTATAATAATGTGTAGAGTGCATGTCGCGATCCACCTCCTCTTTCCACCTACCTAATCCCTCATCCACTCAATCCACCCTGTAACCAATCCCATTCTCTATTTCAACTTCTACCAATCACTATATTGACATGCCACTTCCACCTTTTTTCCCCACAATCTACAGCTTATATCTACCTAAAACCTAACTAAGCCTAACTAATTAACTAAACTAACTAACTAACTAAACCTAACCTCTACTTACCTAACTTATCTACTTTCTCTATTTTTTTCTTCAATTTTTTTTCCATCTTCTAATCACCATAATAAATCTTCCAATCTTTTCCACAGTCTTTAAGTCTGCACCGATTTCTCTATATCTTCACAATCACTCTCTATCTTTATCCACAACAGCCTCTCATCCACCCAATCTTTATCTACAACAGCCTCTCATCCACCCTTCTCCTCCTCCTCCATCCCCCCACGACCACCTCACAACGAGTCCCGCCAGGTGCCTTTATTTCAAGTTTCAACACCTGAAGACTTTCCAACAGTGACTGACATTGATCTCAAGATATGTAGAAGAGAGGGAGGGAAAGAGAAAGAGGGAGATAAGGTAGGGGGGCTGAGTGATGGAGGAGGAGGGTTGAGGGAGGGAAGGATGGGCAAGGGAAGGGTAAGGCCGCTCTGGGATGAATGGGACGACACGCCGATTTAACGCTGAGTGAGCACGGCCATGGATCCGGCGGTGATTCCGTTTTTTGCCCGATGATGTTTGCTGCTACGTCGCGTTCGAAGCCCAGGGACCACCGGGCCTCGGCAGTGCGGGGAAGGGAGGGGAGGACCAACGGGAGAGGGAAGGGAGGGAGAGGGGAGAGGGGAGGGAGAGGAGGGGTGGGGAGGGAACGGTAGTAGAGGCGGCATCCCTTACCCATATCTCCGACAAATTGTCTTCGCATCACATTTTCGTAATTAACACATTATTTTTTATTATCGCCATTACTTATCGCTGGTAATAAATGACATCATAAAGACTAAGAGAGGACGAGGAGGAAGTGTGGTGTACGTGTCCTGCCTCCTCATGGGATGGGCAATTTGACGCGTCACAAGGGCGACAGGTGGTCTGCCCCTGCAAGGCGGTGCTCCCCGGGTCGCAGGATCGGTGGGTGGCGGCCGCCACCGGCGTGGCAAGGCTTCAAAAGGGCGGGTGGCGGGATGAGCGAAGATCCCATCGGAAGATAGGGCGTTAGGACGGCCACGCCCTAAGTATCCCCTCCATCACCATCAAGGAAAGTGTTAACTTTCTATATCAGCAGGTTAGACAGCTTCCCCTAACCTCCCTACCCGAGGCTAAGAATGCTACTGGTCTCTCTCCTTGGGGCGCCTGCAGCAGCAGCTTGGGCGGCAGCCCTCATGGGCGGCAGCAGGGGGGGGCATGAGGGACAGTGTGCGGCGCGTCCTTCTCCGCCAGGCACCAGGCAACCGAATGCTGATGAGATGCACCAAAACATGAGTTCAATGCGAGGCCGTGACCGCGTCCTCGCGCGCTAAGGATCCTCCTTCTCCCAGCTGGACGTGGCCATCGCAGGGCCATGCAGGGCGCTGACAAGGCCATGTCCACTACCACCACAACCACAACCTAAAACCAACCAAAACACTTTACAAAAAACAAGTGAAGTGTACACAGGTTCGAAGCCTCCACCTCTCTATCACTTCCCCAACACTGTGAGCACCTCCCTCCTCCTCTTCCTCCCCCCTTCACCCCTTCACAGCCTCAGCTTTAACAACACGGCGCACAAGGGCCACCATGGAAAGGCGTCGCTCGGTAAACACTCGAGGCGGCGTGAGGGCCACTCAACACGCCTTCAACGATGCCTTGAGACGGGTATGAGAGGGAGGGGTGAAGGGAGGGGCTGGTGGCTCCATGTCCGGGAGGGCGATGAGAGGGGGCGTGGTGTGGGTGTGGTGGCGATCCATAGGTGGGCACAGGAGGTGGATAGGGACAGGTAGAGGGAGAGGTGGAGAGAGCAAGTGGAAAGGCACAGGTGTAGGTGAGGTGAAGGCCAGACGAGGGGAAGAAAGCGGAGGTAATAGACAGATGAATAAGATACGGGA
>JACEEZ010020120.1:879569-882069 GCA_016584305.1 Chionoecetes opilio
GGAGGAGGAGGAGGAGGAGGAGGAGGAGGAGGAGGAGGAATACAAAGGAAACACAAACAGCAACAGACCGATAGGTCCTTACAAGACTGTTTGCTTTAACTATACTACACTAACTAGATAATAAGAGAGAAAGGATAGGAAGTAGAAGGCTCCTCCTCACCCACCCATCCCTCCAACCGAAGCTGGCCGGAAAAGAAGTGATACCATGCAATATAGAAAAACTGCATGGAATTGTGGAGGAAAGTTGAAAGCTGTAATCTATGGCTAACTACTACTAGTTTGTGGGGTAGGTTTAGTGCTTGATAGATAGGTCATGTTATGTGTGTTTTGTAATGGTGTGAACACAGTGTGGAGGTTCAAGGGTGGTGCGGCAGCCTTGCCTGGCGCTTTCTTGGGAGGACAGCAGTCAATCAGGCCCCAGCTCCGTTCAATCCACTGCGGATTGTGTACTTTCCATGTAGGACGCCGTACACTTCAATGCCTCCTGCAGCAGTGACCCCTGGTACCTTAAATCCCGATGGTGGTCACTAACTGTCAGGACCCTAACTGAACCACAGCCCGTCACAGGTCGAGAGTAGTAGTGGTAACCGTTAACTCGGGGCTATCTGTGTGTTATGAGGTCTAATGTAGTGTTGGTGTAGGCTCAGTGTGGAAGTTCAGGGGTGGTGCGGCAGCCTTGCCTGGCGCTTTCTTGGGAGGCAGCAGTCAATCAGGCCCCAGCTCCGTTTCAATCCACTGCGGTAGTGCACTTTCCAAGTAGGACGCCGTGCACTTCAATGCCCCTGCAGCAGTGACCCCTGGTATATAAATCCCGATGGTGGTCACTAACTGACAGGGCCCTTACTGAACCACAGCCCGTCACAGGTCAAAAGTTGTAGTAGTGACCGTTTACTCGGGGCTGTCTGAGACGTGTGGGAGGGGTTGTGTAGACGCGACTCGCAATCATTTTACGCAATGAGAGTAAGTTTCAGAGGCCCGCGAGATAAATTTATTATTCCGAGATAAACAGTGACAACCGGGGATTTGATATGAAATATTTATCGAGGCGACTTTTAAATGATTCTATTGTATTTGAGTTTACTACGTCTGACGGCAGCCCATTCCATACGTTTACAACACGGTTTGTGAAGAAGTACTTTGCTTCGTTCGTTACAAACCGTTTCCTGCTTATTTTAAATCCGTTGTTTCTAGTTGAGCTTGACCGGTCTAGCGTGAAAAGATTTTCTGGGACTACGTTCGTAAATCCGTTGAAGATTTTAAATACTTCGATGAGGTCACCTCTTATCCTTCGTTTTGTTAGTGGGAATAAGTTAAGTTCTTTGAGCCGATTTTCGTACGAGGAGGAGGAGGAGGAGGAGGAGGAGGAGGAGGAGGAGGAGGAGGAGGAGGAGGAGGAGGAGGAGGAGGAGGAGGAGGAGGAGGAGGAGGAGGAGGAGGAGGAGGAGGAGGAGGAGGAGGAGGAGGAAGGGAAAGAACATGAGGTTAATGATGAGTGTACCCTTAATTCCCTTTTTAATATCTGTCAATTAATTATGATGGACGATAATGAGTCTAAACTTCTGATTAGAAATTCAATCTTCCCCTCTATGTCATTATCATTACCATTATTACTACTACTACTACTACTACTACTATCATAACTACTACTACTACTACTACTACTACTACTACAATCATAACTACTACCATTACTACTACTACTACTACTATCATAACTACTACTACTACTATTACTACTACTATCATAACTACTACCACTACTACTACTACTACTACTACTACTACTACTACTGCTACCACTACTACTACTACTACTATCATTAATATCATCGTTCATAATCGTAAATAGTAGTAGTGGTGGAAGTAGTAATAGTCGCAGTAGTTGATTTAAGGGTAGAGAGTGTTGCCTCCCTTCGCCTGAGTCCTGGCTTGTCACCACCGTGGACTGTGGTGATCCGGCTGCAAAATTGAGTCCGATTCACGAAGCTGTTTAAATGCGACATAAACCAAAAGCAGAAAATAAAGGAAGAGGAGGAGAATAGGAAGATGAAGAGGAATACGAACCTTCGGAACATTACATTGTTAGTGGTTTGTATACCTGGTAAATGCGAGTAGCGTAGGAGTGTAATAATATATTTCCACTAACTGGTTATTCGTAATACATTGAAGAACACTTTTTCGAATATAAGAGAAAAACGTAACCAAGAAAACCATCAAAGTATAGTAGTTAAGAAACACAAAAGTACATAAAAAAAACAAGTCAAGTCGCTAAAATCTTTAAAATGAACGGTGGTATATAAAGCATCAATAAATTATAATTAAAATAGTAAAAACACAAAAATTACGGGGCAATTTTAGTAATTAAAGATAAAAAGTTGAGTTAGAATCTAGGGACATTTAGGTTAAAAAAATACACAGATAAAAATAAAGTAAAAAGAGTCTAGGAGGCGAAGATGCGACAAGGAAGTATTGCGAGAGGGAGTTGGAAGGACACACATGA
>JACEEZ010020120.1:892069-919569 GCA_016584305.1 Chionoecetes opilio
ATCATATCACCATTACCAGTGCAATATTACTATGACCTCCACCATGCGCCATCACCATCGTCATCACCATTACAATACCACCATAGCAACCCCCCACCTCACCACCATGTCACCACCACCAGCTTTTTTTTATAGCTGGCAAATATGGTTTTATATGATAGGCAACTGGCATAGCAATGAATCAAGCCTGACCACCAACACCATCATCACCACTGAAGACCACCATTCACCACCATTGAACACCACCATCACCACACTGTACACCACCATCATCACTGTTAACAATCACCACCACCACCACACCACTACTCTCAATACCACCATCACCACCACTGTACACCACCTTCATCACTGCTAACATCACCACCACCACACCACTACTCTCAATACCACCATTACCACCACTGTTAACACCATCATCACCACTGTTAACACCATCATCACCACTGTTAACACCATCATCACCACTGTTAACACCATCATCACCACTGTTAACACCATCATCACCACTGTTAACACCATCATCACCACTGTTAACACCATCATCACCACTGTTAACACCATCATCACCACTGTTAACACCATCATCACCACTGTTAACACCATCATCACCACTGTTAACACCATCACAACTACTCTCAACATCAACACCACCCTCAACAACATCACCACTACACCACGAGGCATCCGTGCAACACACTCTCCTTCCCCATCCCTCCCATCCCTTCCCTCCCCTTCCTCTTCTCTGCCCTAAGGTTATAGTGGGGGAGGGGGGATATGTTTCCCCCCTTCCCCCTTCCCCCAGAATGCGGCTTAGCTGACCACACACACCTCTGCATCTCCCCCCTTCCCCCTCCCTCCTTCCCCCACCTCTTCTCGCTTGCTATTGGTGGAAAATCCTGGTCTCCCATTGGTTGGACGCTCAGCAGGGCCAACAATGTTTCCGCTCCTTTGATTGGCTGTCGTTGTGCATTACTAAGATCCTTATTGGCCAGTAATTAGTCTTGACCAGCGGGAAGAGTACACTTGTCCTGCTCTTCGCCGCTTCTGATTGGTTAGCTGGCTGGGATTGTGAGGACTGTGATTGGTAGGGGAGATTGCTTGCGGCATCGTTATTATTATCATTATTATTGTTTATTATGAAGGTTTTGTTTATTGAAATTTTTGTTTATTTTATCGTACAGATGCATTCCTGGTGAACTTAAAGAATTATATGCTTGTGTATTTATGCTTATGTGCCTCTCTCTCTCTCTCTCTCTCTCTCTCTCTCTCTCTCTCCTTCTCTCTCTCTCTCTCTCTCTCTCTCTCTCTCTCTCTTCTCTCCTCTCTCTCTCTCTCGCTCTCGCTCTCTCTCTCTCTCTCTCTCTTCTCTCTCCTCTCTCTCTCTCTCTCTCTCTCTCTCTCTCTCTCTCTCTCTCTCTCTCTCTCTTCTCTCTCTCTCTGTACAAAGAGTTTGAGTAAGACTTTACCTATCCCTTGGTAATTGTCGAGAGAGAGAGAGAGAGAGAGAGAGAATTGAGGGCAGGAGTGGTAAGAAGGCTAAGGACACAAATGCATATATTTACTGAGATAACAACACCACTTGCAAGGTTAAACACACACACACGCAACGCACACACACACGACACACACGACACGCACGCACGCACGCACACACACAACAGACAGACAGACAGACAGACAGACAGACACACATACACACACCTTGGTGAAAAATGCGCTTACAATTGCACATCATAACCTATCATGGTTGTTGTGGGGATAGTGAGGGGGGGGGGGGAGAAGGGGTAGAAGCAGAGAGCCAGGCCCTTCAGCGGGTCGTGGAAGCGCCCTGTGGTGGTGTTGACCGGTGTCCCCCTGCCATGGTGCGGGAATGCCCTGGTGGTGATAGCCGCCGTTGTCAGCGTGTGTCTGGTGTCTGTAAGGTGTGTCTCGCGCCGCCCCTGGGCTGTGGTGTGCAGTGTAGGCACCAGCAGGTAGCGGGCGAGACACCGCGCTGAAGGCCGCCGGCGTTGTGCAACGTTGGACGCCTCGACTTAGCAACTTCATTCTGGAATTCGGCGGGCGCGGAGACCGCCTGCGAGCCGCGGGGAAGTTTGGCCAAAAATTGCATCACCGGCGACTCCCGACAACTGTCTTCCAAGAACTTAGTGACTTGCTTGGAGGCGTTTGCACCCGATGTCCTGCGTCTTGTAAGTCCTGGGCGCGCCTCTTCCCCCTTTCAGGATCCGGTGCCGCGTCCCTCGCCTCCCGTCCCCGGCCGGCCGCTGCTCAGGTGAGGCTGTGGCGGGCTGCTCGTGAATTAAGAGTGTAAATGTGTCGTGATGGTTGATAATTAATGAAGAAGAACGTCTTGTAGGCGTGTGAGGGTCGCCACCACCAGCGGGGGAGGGGCAAGGCAGCTAGGCAGCCGCCGCGCGCAGCTAAATGCGCAGGGCAACCGAGTCCACGGCACGACTCCGAGACGCTCCCGCAAGTCCCGCCTCTGCTGCCTCAGTTCGGTCACGACAGGCGAGGCAGATGGACTTGCTGCGCTTCGGTCCGTGAGCTTTGAGCTAAATTACACGATTATTGGGCGGTCAGAGCTGCTATCCTGACAAGGCCAGACCCGCCGCTGTGAAGCTGAGCGCAGCCTGCGCTCAAGTGCTGATAATTTGCGCGAATCACAGCATCAGTGAAAATAGTTTTTTTGTTAGTTTTTAATTATCTGGTGTTATGGATGTTTTGCGTAGCCATTAGTTGTTGTTTTACTGATCTGTCGGAAACCAAAGATTGAACAACAAGTATTTATCGTGTGAGTCAGCCCAGGCCAGGCTGCCCTACCGCCGCGCCTCCCCCTCACGGATACGGAGGGTCGACGGGACACCGCCGCCCGGAGTGCCCCGAAGGTGACCACTGGAATCCGTCTTGATGGCCTGGTGTTGAGGCAGTGCGGACTCCGGACCCAGGATTAAGACCCCCCATCGGAGTCCTTAGGGAGCAGCGCAGTCACCATGGTGAGTGAGTCACGGGGTGGGGGATGTGGGGACACACAACACTTGTAAGGCGACGCACACAACACACTCCACACAGCTGGCTGAAAGCTTGAGTCTCAGCACAACGTTAATGTGTTACTTTGTACACACACACTCGCTGAGTCAACAGGTTCATAAGTATGGAGAGTCAACAGGGAGTGTTTAGCCTCGCGCGCCTACACACATCCACACACAAACACACGATACTCTACACACAAACACACGCTTGTTATTTTTGTTTTCAAAGTTTCTAAACAATACGTAGAAGCTGCCGCCCCTGCCCACACGTATTTATGACGCTGTTTGGAACACAGGCTTTTCACGCGCCGCGGGTAGTCTGGCTGGCTGTGCGAGGATGGCCTGGACACCTGTTTGGACAATGTTGAACACCTGCACAAAACAGGTGATCCTCGCGTGCCGCCCCGCCGCCTGTGTCCTCGGAGCACAGGTGTTGCAGGTGTGCGAGGGGCCTGGCGTAGCAGCTTCGTGAGGCTGACATACTTTCTGGCTGCGTGGAGCCGCTAAACAACGCTTTTCTCATGCCATCATATCGCATTTGTTTATGGAGCATTACAATGTTAATTTCTAGTAAGACCTCAACGTGATCTGTAATGTATCGCAGCTTCCCTCCTTGTTTTATATCCACGCGCATTACGCCCAAGTTGCATAGCCGTTCACCTGCCCCAGCACTTGTTGTTGTGCCTGGTGGAGGGGATGCAGGCAGGCCGGGGAGAACAGTCCATGTAATGCCCTGTCAGGGAGAGTTTTCCTAGGAAATGGATGACAAAATATTAGAGGGCGCATTGCCGCCCCGCGAGGTGAGATAAGGAATGGGCAGGTAACAAAGTCCTGACAGCAACCCTACACCGGGGCGGCGAGAATAAATGAGTGAGTCAATGAGGCAATGGTGAGGCCTGGGTGTGCTGCGGAGTGAGGGTCGCGCCTCGCCGCCGTGAGGGGCCGGTCGCCTCGCTGCTACAATCCCGGATTGGGAGACATTCTTGTGGATTTTAGGATAATTTATGGGCCGCCGCAGCAGGTAAAGTTCTGAGGTTATTAGCGCCGAGGTGGGAAAACTTCCGATGGGTAGGTAGGTCTGGGGCGGCCAGGTAGATAGACACATTGTTCACTGTTATGCTGAATCTCAGGGAAATAGGCGTGTAGTGTTATCCTTGTCATGCTTAGGGATTTTGTGTGCAGCGTAGCATTGTCCTGAGAATACGAAATGTGTTTCAATAAGTAAACACGTGAGAGATTCCTTGAAGCCTTGACGTCACTGGCCGTCATCCTTCCTTCATGTTAAGTGTTGAGGTCATTTAGAGGCGAGGAAATGATGCAGAACGGATGACATAACGAATGGCACCATGTTAGTGTCGCCCTTAGTGAGAATCTTTGTTTTGGTCAACGGATGCACACAGCGAGATGTCACTAACGTCCTTCAATGAACTGTATATAAGCCAAGTATTCACATTGACGTACTTGTATTACTTTCCCTACTTCTATCCCCTCGTTCCACAGTTCCGTCAAACCAGGTATGTGTCAGTACAATCGTCGAGTCAATCACAAAACATCAATTGGGTCATCAAATCTAGCCATGATTTCTATTCTTGACCTCACAAACACAACTTAAATATCACAAAACATCAATGTGGTCATCCAACCTTTCCCTGTTTTTTTCCTTTCTTTCACAAACACACACACACACACACACACACACACACACACACACACACACACACACACACACACACAGCCTCCCATGTCTTTCCCTCGGGTAAGGTTTATGGAGGGGAAGGGAACAGACACTTGGGTTCACACTTGGTTACGTCGACCACCAAACTTGACCAGAGTCCTGCCCGCCGTGCTTACAGGACTTACAGACACGACACAACCGTAGCACAACCAGACATTTCCCCACGACGACACATACTCCCGGTTAGGACATGGAAATGGAAATGGTCGTTGAGGTAAGATCCGTATTGCCTTTACCATGAACCGGAAAGTAACTCATAATTCTTACCAATCCTTACAAAGAGGTATTTCCGATTTCCCGCCCATGACTACGTGTTAAGATGACTCGACGCTTACTCATGGTTAGAACACGAGAGATGAATAATAAGGAAATAGCATCCGACCCTTTGATCTCTGATACTACAGAAAGACATTGTACTCCTTTGAGGGTCGTGTCTAGCCTTATAAAGGATCACACGCTAAATAGAATCTCAGTAAACACAGAATCCCAACCCGAAACATAACAATGTATCATCATCGATATATGAGTCAACACTGATTATTCCAAGATCAACTGACCATCTATCAAAGTCATTAAAAGTCAAAGTTAATCAAAAATCTAACTTTAATGCAAATCAAAGTAAGACAGTTCATTGATTTCGGATTATTCTTCCTCAGTCATTATGTCAACAAATCAAAACGAAGAGTATAAAGTCGTATATTTTGTTATTTAATCTCTCACTACATTGTGTATTAATGCATCGTTGTTTATATCATGCATGTGTATTGTTATCATGGTAAAATGCTGCGTAACTTACATGACAGATTCTCACTCAACCCTCTCGTTATACTTAACTCATGGGACCACCAGCGCTTCCTGTGTATTATCTGTATCAGTAAGCCATTAAATGTCACGTATCCTGTCTGTCACCACGTTAGGAAGCACTGATTGTCGCTGTGAATTTATAGAAACGTGTACTCTCACCCCCTCGCTAACCACCACTCACACTAAACAGAGTAGCATGCGTAGAGGCAGCGTATTGTGTAGTATAATCACTGTTTATACTGGGATACAGGCGTTCAGTTTTGTGACAGGTAGAAGAGGTAGGGCAATAAGGAACGTACTGTACTCTCACTCCTTTGCCAACTCACTAAACTAGAAGAATAACAAAGACTAGCATGCGTAAAGGCAGCGTAACTTGTAGTATTAGCATTGTTTATACCGGGATACAGGCGTTCAGTTTTGTGACAGGTACAATAAGACGATGAGGAACGTATTGTACCCTCACCTCCTCTTCAACTCACTAAACCAGGAGAATAACATGCGTAGAGGCAGCGTAACGTGTAGTATTAGCACTGTTAATACCAGGATACAGGTGATATGTTTTGTGACAGGTACAGGGGGTGAGATATGAAGCCTGGCAACAAGGTAACGACGTGGCAACAGGTGGCCGCCATAACGGTAACAAATCAATATGTCTGCTGGTGATTAATGGTCCAGGCAACAGGTAGATTATGTCATGTCAAGTCTAGGTCAATATTGTTACGTGTTATGCCTCGTAAGGTCGATGTAAACAATAGCAGCTAGGAGGTGATAGGAATTTTGTATTAGTTTTGGAAAATAAGAGATCAAGAGAGACAGTCAATTAAATTATGGAAACTCAAATGATAAGGAAACAAAATGTGATCAAATTGGAATAGGAGAAATAGGACACAAATAGAGGCGTAGAAGATGTGAACAAATAACTAAAAAGGATATTATTTTGCATTACCTATAGACTTAGAAAATAAGAGATAAAGAGAGACAGTCAACAGTAAACTAAATGATATAGGGAAAAAAAGTAACGTAGATGATAATATGAAAATTAAACTAACTATGGAAGATAGCAACAAGGGAGTGATAAGAATTTTGCATGAGTTCTAAAAAAGTAAGCGATAAAGAGAGACGGTTAACATAGTAAACGATGTAGATGAATATAAAGATGTAGGAAAATAATAAGTGGCGTAGAGGATATGGAAGATAATATGATCAGATAAAACAAGATGCTACAAAGGGGAGGTTGTTGCAAGGACCTTCTCCTCGACCACCACCTGAACGGAACAACTGTATAAGCAGGTTTAGCAGGTGTGTCGCGCGTTCCGTCCCTCTCAGTACAGATACACAGTTCTGTTGTGGGTCGGGAGTCTGGCCTTTTTTTACCGGCACTCCCTGATGTTTCGCTTCTTGCTGTCTGGGTCTTTAGTTAGTTGTCTTCTCTTATTCTGTCTTTTAATTCTTTCTCTTTCTCTCCTCTTATTTTCTCTGGTCGTCCCAAAAACTGTTGATTGGTCCTTTTGCTTCTTCCACATTCCCATCTCCAAACAAATACTCCCCCACTATAGCCTCTTCCGCTTCTATGTAAGGTTGTAGACGCGTTCAACAGGTGTCATTTCCCTTACGCCCTGGCAGAAAATAATCGTCTTTAGTAACACTGACATAACTAACAACAGGCTGAGGCTCACGTGTCTGTAATTGGTGATGATTTTTGCTTTCAACAGAACAAGATGTCATGTCTGATGCATTCTGCCTTTCACTAATGTCTGTGAAATACCTCATGTTTTTTTTAGAATAGCTGCGGATGAAAGTTTATCAATAGCTTTTTGTGTTGTCATCCTTAACTTGAGTAATTGTGATGATAGCAGAGTTATGTGAAATAGTTTATAGCAATGATCATAGATTTTATTAACTGTTGCTACAAATGATAGTTGGGAAGTTCCTTAGTGCGTGTTTGTGAGAGAAAAGAGATGAATAATTTATAGCGCATAGAGTGAGTTGCACACACACACACACACACACACACACACACACACACACACACACACACACACACACACACACACACACACACACACACACACACACACACACACACACACACACACACACACACACACACACAGTGGATGGTTTAGAAGAGCAAATACACTGCAATGAAATTTAATGAGAATGTTAATGAAGCATGAAAGGCGAGGCAAGGCGAGGCAGATTTGTGGCGAAACTCCTCAATTATTTGCATGAGTTTTTTTAGTTTTGTATTATATTGTTGTGATTGTTATAATTATTACTGTTATTCTTATTATAGTTATGTTCATTAATGTCATTACACGGATATATTTACAGTGCATTGTATTTCTTCTATTCTTAGTACAGGGAGTCTATATGTTAATTGTGTATGAGGTTTGAGTTTATTTTTTTATTATCTGTCATTTCACACACACACACACACACACACACACACACACACACACACACACACACACACACACACACACACACACACACACACACTTACATAAAGACACACTAAAGAAAATTTATGGAGTACATTAATTTAGAGAGAGAGAGAGACTGAAATGTGAGTTACGCGAGGGCCAGTTTGGATTGAGCAGAAAATTAGGCCACATTAATTATCACTCGAACAGCAAACAAGTGTTGGTGGAGGGACTGGAGGGCGACGGTGCAGCTTCCTGGTGGAGGGGGAAGGAGAGAGAGAGAGGAGGGAAGGGAAGGGAAGGGAAGGGAAGAAGGGTGATGTTGTCTGTCTCACACAAGCCTGCCTTTGTTCCCTGGTAGGGCAGGAACAGTGGTGGTGGTGGTGGTGGTGGTGGCGGGAGTGCTCGCTCACTCGCTCACTTACACTGGATTTTCATTCATCAGGGTTAGATTTTAAGGTTTTTCCCTCTTACATGTTTGAGAGAGAGAGAGAGGGGGGGGGGACAGACAGTGAGTGAGAGAGAGAGACAGACAGATAGATACACAGAGATTCCGTCATGGTAGTAAAGTTTCAGATATGCATGCAAATTTTTCTTGATGTTGATGATACAAGACGTTTCTGTGGTGCGTGTGTGTGTGTGTGTGTGAGAAAGAGAGAGAGAGAGAGAGAGAATGCGACTCGATCCCTCGTAAACCTAGTGCAAGAATGTCTCATGTCATCAATATCCCCCCCGTGAGGAGGTTAGATTCCAACCCTGTTTGCTTCACATCCTTTCAAAGCGCCAGATTGAACAGAATAAGAACACTCAACTATTTGTATACGGGCTGCCCAGAGTGTCTTGTTTGTGAAAAATTGGTACCATTGGCTGTAAGAGGGCAAGGAGATGGGTGGAGGAGGAGGGTAGGAGGGGAAGGGTGGAGGAGGAGGGGTAGGAGATGGGTAGAGGAGGAGGGTAGGACATGGGTGGAGGAGGAGGGTAGGAGGTGGTAGCAATGTTGTCTAAAACCAGACTAGAATAGATGTGTTTCTTAAAGCATATCGTATTTTGTTGGAGATCATTGTAGTAGTGACGGTGGTGGTGGTGGGGGTATGCTGGTAGGGGGGGTAAGGGGTAGTCCTCTCCCTCCTCCCCTCCATCATCCTCCTCACCTCCTCACCTCCTTCCCTTAACGTAAACTGGAGCAGTGGAGTAGTGTTGTCTGCGTTAGTTTTCTCCACGAGCGTAACGTGTTGTGTCCTGGAGCAGCTCGGGTTAACAACATAACAACATAAGCAAGGAGACGTTTAAGAGACGTGTGTGTGTGTGCTCGAGGCTTGTGAACCGGTTGTAGGAGCCTTGAGAGAGCCTTGTGCCTTGCGTATGTGCTTGAGGCTTTATACTCAAACAGGTCTCGTCCTCGCGCCGCACTTCCAGCTGTTCATTAAGTGAGTGCAAATTATGAGTGACTGATGAGACGAGAGTGAAAGCAGCATAAATCAAGCGCATCACTTTAAGAGAGAGACAGAGAGACATACAGACAGCCAGAGAGAGACAGATAGACAGCCAGAGAGAGACAGGCAGACAGAGAGAGAGAGACAGGCAGACAGAGAGACAGGCAGACAGAGAGAGAGACAGGCAGGCAGACAGATATAGACAGAGAGACAGACAGATAGAGAGAGAGATCAAATCAGTAAATCAGTCCACAATAAACCATAAAAACGACCCGGCTTTAATCAGACCTCTCACATCGCTAAGTCCCCAAACATTCAAAGATGGGCTAGCACGTTTCCACCACCTGTGTAGGGTAGAGTTTGGCTTTTGATAGCATTTCCGGTATAATGGCGGGGTGGCTTGGGGGGGTGGGGGTGAGGGGAGTAATTGGAGGCTGGGAGTGGGTTGGGCGGAAGGGTGGTTGGTGTCTCCTGCACAACCCTTATTATTCATCATTTCCGGCCGGCAGAGAAGGCTTAAAGGTTAGTTGCTGGAGTGTGTGTGTGTGTGTTGTATGGGTTGGGGTGTGTGTATGGGCCTGTGTGTGTGTATGTGGGCTGGTGTGTGTGTATGTGGGCTGGTGTGTGTATGGGCCTGTGTGTGTGTGTGTGGGCTGGTGTGTGTGTGTGTGTGTGTGAAATACTTTGCTACCTACCTTCAAAGGCCCCTATAAAGTATATCTAACCGAGTAAAGGGTATCCTAATATGACACTTCGTTAATATCTGGTCAGCGTAATTTATTTAACATCATCTAATCCTATTTCCTCACTAAGCAATCCCTCTGCGCCGCCAGCGTGTACGTAATGGCCTGACGAACATTAATGTGCCGCTTATGTGTTAATCTCATTAGCGAACCTCTGAGTCATGGCGGGATCCCAGGAATATGGCTGATTAAATATGAAGATGCCTGAGATGTTTCCTCTACGCCGCCAGGGAAGCATTCAGCAACCCTTCTATATAGCGCTGGTTTCTGTGATTCTACTAAGAGAGGAATCCAAGAGTATTGAAGAATCCGAGACTCTTTTCATGGTCTCGGCGCTGCGTGTTTACTTTTGAATGTCATCATCCTGCTTAAGTATTTAATAGGCGTCGGTTCGTTCTCCATCACGCCTGACCTGGTGCACTTGGCGCGTCTCTGTCCCACTTACGAGGCTACTTACGTGCCCACTTACGAGGCTCAGATAATGTCGTGAATTGGACGTAAAGTAACATCACGACACGTTATGACCCGAAAGGAATATATCATTTGCCATCACTTAGCGTAAATGATACTGATGTGTTTTTTAATATAGTATAAATTAGCACTTTACAGGCTCAGAAAATGTCGTGAACGTGAAAATGTCAAGTATTCACATTACTATACTGATTTTTTTACGAGGTGAAAAATCCTGACGGTTATTCGAGTAAAATCCTTCCTTGCTGCTTACTGACTGATATTTGATGCCAGGAGACGGGAATACTACGCTTCTTCTAAATATCTGTTGTATTTTATCATAATTAACCCTATTATCAGGTAAACATAGGCATTATTTTAAGCACGAGACCTTAAAATAGAATGCAATTTTCGCTTTGTTAAAAAAAATAGACTCTACACGTTATTACCCTAAAGGAATATATCATTTACCATCACTGAACGATGCCAGTATATCTTTAGAATGATGTGAATTGGTTCCCGTCAAAGCACATAAATCCTGATACAGTGTTACGCATCCTGTCCCAAGAGTAACGGAAGTTGTCATGCCCGGAAATCCCTGAGGCAACGCGTTATATCCGAGCCTTAAAATATAACTGGTACTATGTGTTCTAATGTACTCATGCCATCTGCCTTTATTATGTATATTTTGCTCTAGTAGTTAACTCTTTGTCTTGTTGTTGTTGCTTTTTTGCCTGTATGCCTCCGGGTGATATTAAAATTATTATTATTATTATAACTCACAATAATGATGAATACACTTGAATGACCAGCACCAACCTATCGTTTTGAGGTCCCGGGTGGTTTTACGTAACCTAAGCTACCTTTAGCGGTGACGGCGGGGGCTTTCCGGTGGAGGGGGGGGAGGCAAAAGGGGGGGTGGAGGGATGAGGCTTCCGGGGAATGAGTGAGTGAGTTCATGGAAGCTTCCCAAAACTGCCGTGGGAAAGGGTGGAAATTGTGGATGGAAGGTGGAATACGGTAAAGGTGGGGAGTGGAGTGGAGTGGAGTGAAGGGAAGGGAAGAGGGGAGTGGAGAGAGAGATACAGGTGGAGGTGAAGGGAGGTTTGGATGGAGATAAAGGTGGAGAAAGTGAAAAGAAATGCGGAAGAGGCAGGAAGGGCGAAGAGAAGTGACAGTGAAGGGAAAGGAGTGAAGGAAGGCGTTGCTTGTCCATAATATCATCATCATCATCAATATCAACAGGGTTATCATCATTAGGGAAGTAAAGGCTATTGGAGAGAAAAATGAGAAGAGAAAAAACGAACGGTTAATACGAGAAAGAAAACCAGGGAACTATTATCTGTAGGAGTAATAGAGAATGAACACAGGACGAAAAGAGTTAGGAAAATAAGATGATTAAGGGAAAGGAGGTGGTAGAAGGGAGAGTAAATGTAACGGAGAGAAAAAATGAACGGTTAAAACGAGAGAAAAAACCAGGGAATTAGTATCTGGGGGAGTAAACAGAGGATGAAAAACATTAGGAAAAAATATGTTAAGGGAAAGGCGGGGGGTAAAACGTCACATGCCTCGGGTTTACCTCAGAGGACGAACGGTTAAAACGAGAAAGAAAACCAAGGAGGAGGTATCTGGGGGAGTAATAGAGAATACACAGGTCGGAAAAGATGATTAAGTGAAAGGATGGGGGGTAAAACGTTACATGCCTCGGGTTTACCTCAGAGGATGAAGACGTCACCGTGGCGTGACGTCAACATCATGAAGTGTCAACAGGAAGCCCCGTTGTCCCGCGACCCAACGGAAGAACCACGAACGGGCCACAGATAAAGGGCCCAGCCAGGCGCGCTCATCGCCGCCCTAAAGCCCGGCGATAAAGCCCGCGATGGAGGAGGATTTAACACACTGTAAATAATGGAGGAAGAATGGGCTGTGGGACGACATAATGTATTTAGTTGTTTAGAAAGTAGGTCTGGAAATGGTTTTAACATCTCAAGGTGACGGAGTGAGCGAGAGGCACGGAGATAGGAGGTGTGGGTGTACGGATGGCTGCCTGGAGATAAGTAATGGAAGGAAGGAGATTTATTTTTAGATGTCAGACATACGAAGTGATGAACGAGAGACAAGAACTTCACCACAAACAAGACCTCACCACAACAAACTCCATCACAAACAGCACACCACAACACCTACTCCACAAACAAGTCATCACCACAATCACCACTCCAC
This sequence comes from Chionoecetes opilio, assembly GCA_016584305.1. Lineage (NCBI taxonomy): Eukaryota > Metazoa > Arthropoda > Malacostraca > Decapoda > Majidae > Chionoecetes > Chionoecetes opilio. The sequence continues at coordinate 904,916 of JACEEZ010020120.1, forward strand.
AATCACCACTCCACAATCACCACTCCACAAAAAACACCTGACCACAACACTACTCCCCTAACAAAAAATCTCGATAAAAATCAGTTCTCATCAGAAAGATAACACCAGAACATCATAATGGCATTAAGGGCGTAAAATATAAGCGATAGCGGGGGAAGGTCGCCTATTTCTGTCACCTAATTGGGCGGTGCGTGGTAGATAAGCCGTATCACCAAAGAGAGAAAATTTTACTTCTTATCACCTTACTGAGATACCACGCACGATACCTTACCTCTCCTTGCCCTTCCCTCTCCTCCCCCTTCCCCCTCTCGTGGTTCCTATAGGCTGACGACAATATTCTGAGTAGGGAGTCACATCCTTACTCTTTAGGCCTAATAACAAGATGGTAAGTTCCGTCCTTTGGGTCACGGTTTAGAGGGCCGTTTGGGGTTGAGCTTGTGTCGTGGTGACCGCTGGGAGGGCGTGGTGTGGGGTGTGTTGTGTTTGGGAGGGGGGGGGGGAGGAATGTTAGGGCAGGATGTATAGTGGAAAGTGTTAGGAAGGTAGCCTGTGTTGGGCATGTGTACTACTGCTACTTACAACCACTACTACTACTACTACTTCTACTACTACAATCACTACTGCTTTTCTACTACTACAGTTACTATTACTTATGGGGAGCCTTATGATTACTTTATTATTATTATTTCTACTACTACCACTACTATTATTATTACTACTACTACTACTACTACTACTATTATTATTATTACCACTACTACTACTACTACTACTACTACTACTACTACTACTACCACTACTATTATTATTACCACTACTACTACTACCACTACTATTATTATTATTACCACTACTACTACTACTACTACTACTACTACTACTACTACTACTACTACTACTACTACTACTACTACTACTACACTACTACTACTACTATACTATTACTACTACCTACTACTACCACTACTATTATTATTACCTCTACTACTACTACTACTACTACTACTACTACTACTACTACCACTACTATTATTATTACCTCTACTACTACTACTACTACTACTACTACTACTACAACAATTGCTACTATTACTTCATATAGCCGTTTAATGTGTATGTTGCCGTGTAATCTTCCCAGTGACAACATTCGCCTCGTCTTTAGTCATCTTTCCGGCACGCAAGGATCCATTGTTGGCATTCCTCGGCACCAACAACTCCTTTGTGTCCACGCTGAGAGAGAGACTCAGGTTGACGCGTCCTTCCTTCTCTCTCTCTCTCTCTCTCTCTCTCTCTCTCTCTCTCTCTCTCTCCTCTTCTCTCGTCATCTCTCTGCATCCAATCCTCTCTCTCGCAAAATCTTATGTGCCACGGGAAGAGTACAGAGACAATCCACTTCTCTCTTCTCTCTCCGGTCATGGCAAGTTACCTCGTGTGGTCTCCTTGCTCCTACTATCTCTTCCTCCTCCCAGCTCTACCGCCTTCGTCTTCCCCTTCCTCGATTGTTCCTTCGTCGTCCCCTTCGTCTTCTCCTTCGTCTTCCCCTTCGTCGACTGTCCTTTCGTCTTCCCCTTCGTCGACTCCGCTTTGTTTGTGCCATTGTCCCTGGTGGGCGTGGGACGGAGGTGAGGGAACGCTGTGGCTTTTAATTCATATTTTCCATGGAAATTCGTCCTGGGAGGGAGTGAGGCGGTGGTGAGCAAGGTGTGCGTGTGTGAGTGGGTGTGACGCGCCGGCCTGCAACACCCCTCCGGCCCGCTCGCTCAGGTAGCATGAGGACGGTCGCCACTTCTGAGGGATTTAATTGAGGTCTGATGACTTTGATCCCGTCTCTGCCTCCCTTACGCCTCTCTCCCCCTCTCACATAGGTCCTCGCCCTCCTGACTCGCCTGTGATGCGCCCTTTAAGTCCACAACTCCCGTAGAAGGCGCAGAAGGCGTATATCTCAGCCTCAAAATCTATAAGAAAGACATAATCGGCATTCTCTCTAAGTAGTGAGGCGTCTGCAGGTAACACCCCTACCTGCTCCGGGCCCGGTGTTACTCTCTTGGTTGTCCTCGGTTTTCGTCTCCACGCCCTGCCGATGGGCGTGTGGGGGCGTGTGCTTCTCCTCCCTCGCCGCCCACGCCCCTGGAGTCGTGAGTGTCCCGCCAAGCCCTCAGCACGCTTCGGTGGGCGGCAAAATTCGTGGTTAAATATGCGTATCTTGCGTCTGTCAACATGGGAGCCAACTTGTGGGTGGCCTTACCGACCCTTTCCCGCCCCCTCCCCTTCCCCAACCCTCCCCAACCCTCCCCACCCCCCCACCTCGACTCCATCCGCCTCGCCCCCCTTCCCCTCCCACACACCTCCACCACCACATCCCTGCACTCCACTCACCTACTGGATGTTTTTTTCTCTCTTTCTCTCCTGTTTGCCTTGGCTCGTAAGTAGAGGAGTGGAAGACAGGTGTGTGTGTGGATGAAGGAGGCAGGTGTATGCGTGTGTGTGTGTGTGTGCGTGCGGCAGGTCGTGGGGGGGATGGGGGGCGATCCTGTAGTAGTGAAAGCTTGCAGCAGGTTTGGTCCTGTGACAATGCTACCACCCCCTCTATCTATCCCCTTCCCTCCCTCCTCCTCCCCGCCAGCCATCCACCTCGCACCAAAGCCCAGGTGAACAGCGATCAAGGCGTCAATGGAGGACTATCAACGCCGTATTTCTCTTCCCATTCGCCTCCTTACGTTCACTCGACCTCCATTAACTCGTTTTCTTCACGGGAAATTTTTGTCGCGGGCGGACAAGTAGACGGGCGGGAGGGAGGGATGGAAGGTGAATGTTAAGCGCGCCTTTGTTGTGGATTCCAGGCTGCGGGATACAAACATGGGTTATCAGCGTGGTGGCGGCGCTATCGAGGCTTCCGAGGGGCCGCGCGTCGTGCCTGGATTGTTTATTTTGTGTGACCACGTCGTCGGGGCAGAGAGACGGATGGGAGTGTCACGGCCACGGATTCCAGGCCTCGGGTTTTGGCGTCGCCGCGAACATACAACCCATATTTGTCGTCGACCTTTGGCTGAGAGAGAGAGAGAAGCTTGAGATTAATTGTCTGAAGAAAATATGTCAAGGCGTGATGGTGGACGGAGAGGCCAGATGGCGCCCACGGTCACTTTTTATATCGATGTTTTTCTGGCCAAGTACTGGACGTCCCCGCTTCCCGTGGTGGTCTCGCCCGCGGGGGTGAGGGACGGGTCCTGGCTGGCCCTTACAAGTCAGCCTGAGCGGCGCACCACTTGTTCCCAGGAGGACGGCGGGCAGCAGCAGCAGCAGCAGGTGTCCTCCCTCACTCCTCACCTGAGAAAGTCCCTAAGGGTCGATCCCAGGGACGCCTTGACTCTTAGCCTCGACGCCACTTGTTGAAGAAAGGGAGGAGAGATGCCTGTCCTCTCTCGGTGGCATCTTTCACGTCAGCCAGGTCACTTAAGGCGAAATGGACGAATTAAGTTAATTGTGGCAATGGTGTGTAGCTGGCTAGCCCCCCCCCCCCCCCCTCCTGTGTGTCCTCAGCCCCTGCCAAGTGTCACCTCGCTGCGGACACCATCTCCCTGGGGTCGCTGCGCTCACAGAGACGTGATGCCGGGAATTCCAATTAACCATTTCGATTTATGATACGTCTGGGAGGCTTCCCGTGCATGCCCAGTGGTCGCAGCCAGGCTAGATGAGCGATACTGGGTAATCAGATTTCCTAATTATCGTGCGGCCGCTCGCCACTACCCTTTCGCAGACAACCGCAGTCCCGACGCTGGAGCTGCGTGTTGGCGGCGACTGTTGCAGCGTTGTGAGGGCGTGTGTGCCGGGCTGAGGCACACAGAGGGAGGCTGTGGCAGGCGTGCCCTTTGCGGCTTCCGACGCCACCAGCCTCGTAACAGACGTCAACACAGAGCTGCGGCCTGGCGGAGGCGTCTGGCAACCCTCGCCGTCACCACTGGGCTGCCCCTGCTGGGCGCTTCCCATTATGGATGACTCCCCTTCCCATTTTGTTTCACTCGTCCGTGTATCGTGTGGCCAATTACCTTCCTGAGCGGTAACCATCAAGATAATTGACGAAAACACGTGGGTCTCAAGTCAGTGTTAAATGGACCAATCCCCGGCGAGTTTACCTCCCCGAACAAGGTTGCCTGCTGGCCGCGGCGGAGAGAGAGAGAGGTGGCGGTATTGTTGTCCATTGTCGGCGGTGTTGTGGTGTTTGTGCGACCCGCCCAATATGTGAATTTTAGGGTCGAGGATTTAAAACTTCCCTTCTCTTGACCCTCTGCGGCGTCCCTATAGTGAGCGGCTGAAGGTGAGATATCTGTGTTTGTGAGGCGCGGCGAGGCGTGGGTCGCGGCGTGTGGCGGTGCGGGCTTTGCGAGTTTCATAATTGAGAACCTTGGAGAGCCAGGGTGTTTACCTGTGCTCAGGTGTGCCAAGGCTGGAGGAGGGAGGCAGACGGGCGTACATACATGCAGGGTGGTATTGTGACGCGTTGGAGAGGTGACGAAGCCCGATTATTATGTTGTTTTAGAGAGAGAGAGAGAGAGAGGAGAGAGAGAGAGAGAGAGAATAGGAACAGAGAGGGTCCACAATGCATACATACAGACTCTTCCTCTATCCACACCCATCCTGCCCAAACGAACCCACCTCTCTCTCTCTCTCTCTCTCTCTCTCTCTCTCTCCTCTCTCTCTCTCTCTCTCTCTCTCTCTCTCTCACTCATATATTGGTTGCCTGTGGTCGTAGTCTAAGGAGGGAGGGAGGGAAGGGGAGGGGGGGAAGGAAGGTTATGAATATGCAGAAGGACAAGGCAGCAATTTCTCAGTCATTAGTTAGTGGAGCGTGGTGGGTCCTTCCCTCTAATTGTGGCTTTAATGGAGCCATCAGCGGGGCTCGCCAGGCCTGGGCGACACTCAGAGAGAGGGAGAGACAGTCACAGAGAGAGAGACAGTCACAGAGAGATAGAGACAGTCACAGAGAGATAGAGACAGTCACAGAGAGATAGAGACAGTCACAGAGAGATAGAGACAGTCACAGAGAGAGAGATAGTCACAGAGAGAGAGACAGTCACAAAGAGATAGAGACAGTCACAGAGAGAGAGGCAGTCACAGAGAGAGAGAGGCAGTCACAGAGAGAGAGAGAGGCAGTCACAGAGAGAGAGAGAGACAGTCACAGAGAGAGAGAGACAGTCACAGAGAGAGAGACGGTCACAGAGAGAGACAGTCACAGAGAGAGAGAGATAGTCACAGAGAGAGAGGCAGTCACAGAGAGAGAGACAGTCACAGAGAGAGAGAGAGAGAGGGAGAGAAGAGTGCTATGGTCATTGATGAACAAAAAAGGGCTTGAATTCCCTACAGACATGACTCTCAGTTGCTGTTTAGGATTAAATCTTTTCATGGCGTTAATAAGATAGAGAGAAGTTTTGCGAAATGTTGATGCATATATATACCCACCACAAGACTTAAGAACATTTTACGTAGTTTTTTTCCTACAAATTACGCCGTTCAGCAGCTAAACGATGAGGTCATGAAGCGTTTAAAGATTTATATGACTTTTAGAAATACTATTCGTGTATTCGACAGTTCAGAGCCAGGAAGTTATCGATCATGTCTTGTTTTCATTTTTCCAATTTGGGTCATTCGCATATTTTGTTTCACCGTTTATTCTCTCCGCCAGTGGTGTCTTTACTGTCGAGAGAGAGAGAGAGAGAGAGAGAGAGAGAGAGAGAGAGAGAGAGAGAGACCCTATCATAGCAGTACATATGTTATATTTTCACGGTCGCATTTTCTCATCCATGTTATGATCACAATTTTTTTCACTACTACAAAATATCGCCTTTCTTACTGTTATTATTTTTCATTTCTGTGTATTTTTTGTTGATTTTCATGTCTTTTATCGCTGGCGTGTGTGTGTTATGTCGATATGTCGTGTTGTGTTCGTGTACCTTTGTCGCTTTGGTGGGTGGTGGCCTTGGCGTGCGAGGACGAGGAAGGGGGTGAGGGGAGGGGGAAGGAGAGAGGGGAGGTGTGTATAATGGATGGCAATTGTCAATTCGTATAGAGGAATGTTGACGTACAGCCAGCCCTTCCTCCTCCTCCTCCTCCTCCTCCTCCTTCCTCTAGTCTGTATTTCCTCTCCTTCCTTGTCCCACTTCCTCTTTTCTCTACTCTTTACTTCCTCTCCTTCTCTTTCCTCTACTCTTTATTGCTTTCTCACTCTTATATTCTCCCCTTATTTGCCCTCTCTTTCCTACTTCTTATTCCCTTCTCGCATCTCCCTTACATTTATCATTCTAGTCACTTATTCACTCCCCTTCTAGTTCCCTTGTTTTCCTAGTAATGTATTTGCCGCCCTAGTATTTACCTAGTAGCATACGGGGCCTGATATGTACTCGTGTGGTCCTGTCTACGTATCTATTTTCATCTATAGTTCATCTATTATATATATTTCATCTAGTTTTTATATCTAAATCTATAGGTTTTATATGTAGTTTTTTCATCTATAGAATCGATCACTTTTTACGAATTACAACATTTATAGATCTGTATTCACTCTTATCTCTCTCATTCCTCAATTAGCACCCCTTGTTATTTTTCTTTTCCCTCTCATGTCCTGGTTTTTTTCTCCCTTTTCCCTCTCATGTCCTGTTTTTTCCCCCTTTCTCTGTCCTTATCTAACAGCCCATCCCTGTCTCCCCTTTGCTCCCCTTTGCCCCTCCCTCGCCCCTCAACAAACAGGGAAACACGACCACACCACCACGGCAGGTTAATCAGCAAGGTGTGGAGGCGACAGGTGAGAGAACAGGGGTGAGGCAGGCAGGGAGGCGCGACCGATTAAATAGAAGGTGACTAGTAGGGTTCGTGACTGAATGTTAGGCTAGGCACGTGCTCTCTCTCTCTCTCTCTCTCTCTCTCTCTCTCTCTCTCTCTCTCTCTCTCTCTCTCTCTCTCTCTCTCTCTCTCTCTCTCTCTCTCTCTCTCTCTCTCTCTCTCTCTCTCTCTCTCTCTCTCTCTCTCTCTCTCTCTCTCTCTCTCTCTCTCTCTCTCCTTAGCCTTCTTTACAACAGTCCTCTCACCGTTTTTAAGAAAGTACAAAATTTAGATGGAGGAGTTAGGTGAAGGTTTCGTCTTTCTGTCTATCCTTTCTCTCTCTCTCTCTCTCTCTCTATCTCTCTCTCTCTCTCTCTCTCTCTCTCTCTGCATGACGCGGCCCACAGGTGTAATTAGAGCTACAAATACAAGTTAATGATGACACGTAATGAGCGATGTACCGGAGGGAGGGAGGCTGGGAGGATGGCGTCTGATTAATGCTTATTTAGGGACGAAGAATTATGTTATAGAAGAGCGGAAACGGTGATGAGGAAGGGGGATTAGTGTGTGTGTGTGTGTGTGTGTGTATGTCTGTGTGTGTGTGTGTGTGTTGCAGATGTATGATGATGCAGACTTGTGCCTTCACGCTACACTTGATTATTATGAAGGTAACACTTCCTCTCTCTCTCTCTCTCTCTCTCTCTCTCTCTCTCTCTCTCTCTCTCTCTCTCTCTCTCTCTCTCTCCTCTCTCTCTCTCTCCTCTCTCTCTCTCTCTCTCTCTCTCTCTCTCTCTCTCTCTCTCAGGTTCCTTTACCTCACAAAGTCCCCAAAGTTCCTCCTACTTCCTGCCTTCCTCCTCCTCCTTCTTCCTTGTTTTGTGCAAGGAAGTAGTTACGCTGTTTTGTTGAAGGACTCTCTCTCTCTCTCTCTCTTCTCTCTCTCTCTCTCCTCTCCTCTCCCTCTCTCTCTCTCTCTCTCTCTCTCTCTCTCTCTCATTTCCGTCAGCTGCTACGTAATCATGATAGGGAGTGAGGCATGATCTACTGTAATTTCTCTCTCTCTCTCTCTCTCTCTCTCTCTCTCTCTCCTCTCTCTCTCTCTCTCTCTCTCTCTCTCTCTCTCTCTCTCTCTCTCTCTCTCTCTCTCTCTCTCTCTCTCTCTCTCTCTCTCTCTCTCTCTCGCTGACATGAAAAACTGAAACAAAGTAAGCGAAGAGAAACTAGGAGGCAACACCCATCCTTTCTTCCTTCCTTCCTTCTTTACCTCCTTCCTTCCCTCCTTCCTTCCCTCCTTCCCTCCTTCTCTCCTTCCTTCCCATCCTTCCCTCCTTCCTTCCTTCCTTCCTTCCTTCCTTACACCCATCCTTCCTTCCTTCCCTACCTCCTTCCTTCCTTCCTTACCTCCCACCCATCCTTCCTTCCTTCCTTCCTTCCTTCCTTCCTTCCTTCCTTCCTTCCTTCCTCCATCTCTTCCTCCGTCTCTTCCTCACTCCCCATCATTGTTGACTTTTCCTCCCTACCCTCAGCCTCCTTATCTTTCTCCTATCTGCTTCCGCGCCTCCTTATCTATCGGTTTTATTATATCTGGCGACCGCAATGTTTATCTTCGGTGGCTGAGAAGGTTCGTATTTGTGTCGAGGGTCGGGGTGGTTTGCAGACAGGGTTTTCGCACCTATTTGAAGAGTCTCTTGAAGATAAGGTTTGGTTTACTTCAGAGTTAAGGCAATTGTGTATGGACCAGTTTGCTGTCTACTTGGAATGGACTCAGTCGTCAGATAGTCAGTGCGGAGTCAATAGGGAGCTTTAAAAGGAGGCTGGATTATTTCATGGATGGGGATGAAAGGTGGATGTAGGTAGTGTTAAGTAACAGGAACTACCACGTGTAGGTATCGCGGCCTCTTGTAGCTTTCTTATGTTCCTATGTTCTGAAGTTTTATTGAGGTGAAGATAATGTTTTATAAGCGTGCAGTGATGGCAAGAATTGATGAAATGGTTTGGTCAGAATATCTTATCGTCGAGGAGAATTGAATCTACCCAAGCGTGTCAACTTATGAAAATTCAGACTCCTAATCGAGGCTGTTGGGTTTGTTCTGCGATCAACCCTCGACTCTGCTTGGGGGAAACTCTGTATTTGAAACCACAGAAGTATTGTGAGTGAGCGTGCAATGAGCGGGGATGTAAATGATATATTCAACATTATGATTGCGTATGCGGTGACGAATATCTGTGCATAAATCTGTCGAGTCAAAATATTCTCTCAGCAGCAGGATATTAAAGTATTCAACTCAAATATTATGATTTCGTTTGCAGTGACGAATATCGAGTCGTGTATAAAACTGTAGAGTCAAGAATATTAATGTATTCACCTCAGAATCCTTGTTTTTTTAGCATTATTCGATACCGATCCCGAACTAAATTGGCCCACCCCTTTTTTTTGTATTCTCTTACTGTCTTCTTTATAGGGCAACTAAGCGCTCTTTGTGTTACTTATTTTTTGCTCTTGGCCAGTCCTTTGTGATGAAAAGAAAACATGTGTAAGCTTATAAGCGACCTACGCCTAGATGAACACAATGACAGACATACAGACAAGAGAGATTGGGATGGACGGGCTGGATGGTGTCTGTTAAAATAGGGTCATGTCTGATAACTCCATATTACTGAGATGAGTTTTGAAGTGCGTGATTGATGTAGGTTTGTGGTGTTTATATGACAAGAGAAGTGACTCGAGTACTAGACAAAGATACGTGTGTGTGTGTGTGTGTGTGACTGTCTTCCCCTCTCCCCCCTTCCCCCTCCTTCCCTCACACAAGTTGGGGTCGGTAAGAGAAATGCGGTTTTTCCATTACCTGTCACAATCGGAATGATCGTGAATACTCTGCTTGCGTTATTTCTCCTTATTTTCCTCCTCTTCCTCCATCATCATCATCATTTTCCTCGTATTCCTCAGGTAAATCAACTCAGCTCTCTCTCTCTCTCTCTCTCTCTCTCTCTCTCTCTCTCTCTCTCTCTCTCTCTCTCTCTCTCTCTCTCTCTCTCTCTCTCTCTCTCTCTATTTAAACAGTTATTAATCATATAGATAGCTTAAAAGGTAGAAAAGTTAAGGCAGTAAGTGTTCAAATGTTCCCTCTCTATCTCTCTATATCTCTCTATATATCTCTCTCTATTTATCTATCTATCTCTATACTTATCTTTTCTATCTACTATCTTCTCTCTATCTATCTCTATCGTGAAAGCGTATTATTTTCACTTCATCTCTGCGCTTGTGTCGCGGGGAAGTGGATGAACCCGTTATGGAGGAAGTGCCGGAGGGAGGGAGGGAAGTGTGTGTGGGGGGAGGGAAGCGACACTGTGTATATGATGACGTTTGTTGCAATTGAGTGAATTTCTTCCGTTTATTCTCTCTCTCTCTCTCTCTCTCTCTCTCTCTCTCTCTCTCTCTCTCTCTCTCTCTCTCTCTCTCTCCTCTCTCTCTTCTCTCTCTCTCTCTCTCGGCTCTCTCGTACCTCCTCTCAGTCTCTCGTCTCTCTCCTCGGTTAAGTCTCTCGTACTCACGTTTATGGTTTTTTTCATACGCGCATATTGAGTGCTGCTCTGCCAAGCGTAGTGAGAAAGAGAGAGAGAGAGAGTGGTCTTGAACACACACACACACATACACACACACACACATACATACACACACTAGAGAGAGAGAGAGAGAGAGAGGGAAATAAAGGGTGGAGGAAGAATTACGTGGAGAGGAAAATTAGGATGAAGGAAGTCTGTTGTTCTTCTCTCTCTCTCTCTCTCTCTCTCTCTCTCTCTCTCTCTCTTCTCCTCTCTTCTCTCTCTCTCTCTCTCTCTCTCTCTCTCTCTCTCTCTCTCTCTCCGTCGTTTTAGAGTTTTGTGGGAAATTCACGAGAGAGAAATTTGCCCTCAGGAAGTAATAGCTTGAGAGAGTGAAGGAATATTACTGTGTGTTGTGTGTGTCTGTCTGTATGTTGTGTGTGTGTGTGTGTGTGTGTGTGTGTGTACGGTATGAGTTAAGTCGATACCCTTGACCTCCTCTCCTCCTTCCCACCTCCATGTCTTCCTCCTCCTCCCTCCCCTCCCTCCTCCTCCTCCTCCTCCTCCTCCTCCTTATACTATTGTGTGACTGTAATTCTTGCTTTGTCGCTGGGAATAAACTGACGCCAGAAGGAAAATAGAAATGAGCTTCAGTGTAAAAAATATGAGAAAATATGAAAGTGTACCTATTCTCAAGTCTATTTATATTCTTGTCGCATTCTCTTAACTCGTAATTTTACCACTTGCAGTCACTCTCTCTCTCTCTCTCTCTCTCTCTCTCTCTCTCTCTCTCTCTCTCTCTCTCTCTCTCTCTCTCTCTCTCTCTCTCTCTGTTTGTCTCTTTTTTGAGCTTAAATAACATTACCTTATTTTCTTCACCTTTCCTTCCTTCCTTCCTTCCTTCCTTCCTTCCCTTCTTCTTCACCTCTTGTCAATGCTTCCCACACGCCTCCTCCTCCTCATCCTCCTCCTCCTCATCTTCCTCCTCCAGTCAGCTGAGAGCAAGCTACAGAGATATAGTAGAAAGAGGGACTAGCAGAAAAACATAGTTGGCAGAATAAGAGGGGGAGGTCAGGTGGAGGGGGAGGTCAGTAAAGGTCAGAGTAATGGCGGGGGGAAAGGGGAGGGGGCAGCATACTTACGCGACCCTGACTGGCGGGGAAAGTTGATCGCTGTGGACGAATGGGCGTGAGGGAGCGAGTGTGTGGGCGTGTGTAGGTGTGGGTGTGGGAGACAGTGGGCGTGTGTAGGCGTGGGAGACAGACAGACGGACAATAAACTAAATGTCAAGTGTTAGGGATGTAAGTTTTTGTTTAAGTATAGAAGAATAAGGTAGAAGAGTGTTGGTGTAGGTGGCTGGATGAAAAATAACAATAATAAAAAAAGGGAGTTTTTAGTGTTTTGTAATAGTTATAGAAGTAAAATAGAAGCAAGAAAAAGGTAGAAGAGGAGGATTTTTGGTGTAGGTGGATAAAAAAAAAAAAAAGTATGTAGAAAGTAACGTTAAAAAGTATGAAAATTATAAAAAGTATGTAAAAAGTAACGTCAAAAAGTATGAAAACGTAAAAATTAACGTTAAAAAGTATGAGAAAAGGAATTTTTGGTAAGAATAACGTAAAAAAGTATGAAAATTATAAAAAGTATGTAAAAAGTAACGTAAAAAAGTATGAAAACGTAAAAAGTATGTAAAAAGTAATGCAAAAATAGTATGAACAAATAAAAGTAACAAAAAGTACTAGGGAATGTGTGTGATGGCAGGCGGCTGTCGACACCTGAGTTATGGTCGCGGAGATAAGATACCCGCTAAAAGGAGACCCACAGTAATGACAGTAATGGTAATAGATAACAATACAAACAATGATAACAAAGAAAAAACTACTATTGCGATGAAGTTAAAATTAAAATCTATAAAAAGTAAAAAAAAAAAGAAAAAAGTTAGTTAGTTATTGTTTATTCTCGTGAAAAAAATGACGAAGAAAAACCACAATTGCGATGAAGTCAAAATGAAAATCTATCAAAAAAATCTATATCTAAAAAGAATATCTTAAAAAAATAAAGCTTGCATGTTATTTTTTTTTTTTTTTAGTTTTTTTTTTTTTATTGTTTGTTATTATTTATACACTTCCTTTTGCCTGGTGAGGAATCGATGTGAGTGTGTAAGTGTAGGTGAGGAAGGCGCGGCCCGGCGTGTAGGAATGCTGGGGGAGGGATGGAGGGCGGGAGGCAAGGTGGTGGTGATAAGGGGAGGGACATTACCTAGTGACTCTTTAGGTACTTTGGCATAACTTTACACTTTAGATATTTGGCGTAACTTTACAACTATTTAGATACTTTGGCGTAACTTTACAACTATTTAGATATTTGGCGTAACTTTACAAACTCTTTAGATACTTTGGCGTAACTTTACAACACTTTAGATACTTTGGCGTAACTTTACAACTCTTTAGATACTTTGGCGTAACTTTACAACTATTTAGATACTTTGGCGTAACTTTACAACTATTTAGATATTTGGCGTAACTTTACAACTATTTAGATACTTTGGCGTAACTTTACAACTATTTAGATACTTTGGCGTAACTTTACAACACTTTAGATATCTGGCGTAACTTTACTCTTGGAAGAAAAATAGGTCTCTTAATGACTTATATTTTTTCTTTCCCTTCCTTCTTCCTTGCCTCCTTCCCTCCATCTTTCCTCTTCCTCTTCTTCCTTTCCTCCTCCTCCTCCTGCATCTATAATCTCCAATCATTCTGTGTTACTCGCTTCCTTGTCACTCCACCCTGTTCCCTCCTTCACTCTTCCTTCTTCCCTTCCTTCACTCTTCCTTCCCTTCCTTCTCTCCTTCCCTTCTCTCCTTCCCTTCACTCTTCCTTCCCTCCTTCTTCCCTTCCTTCTCTCCTTCCCTTCCTTCTCCTTCTTCCTTCCCTTCCTGCTTCCCTCCTTCACTCTACCCCTTTCTCTCCATCTTTCCTTCTCTTCCTCTTTCCTTCTTCCCTCCCTCACTCCACCCCTTTCCTTTCCCTCTCCCTCCTTCCCTCCTCCACCCTGTCTCCACTACACCTTTAAGAGTGGAAGAATAAAATGGCGGAGGAGGTGGAGGCGGGAGAATGAAGAGCGGCAGATCGAAGAAAGGAGGCATATGCTTGTGACCAGTTTTTGTCTGTGTGTATGTGTGTGTGTGTGTGTGTGTGTGTGTGTCGAAGGCTCGGCGTCCGCGTGGGTCAGTCGGTGCGTAGGTGGGAAGGTGAACAAAGGTAGTGAGTCCTGCCCCTCCCCCCCCCTACATCCGATCCCCCCTCCCCCCCCCCACACACCCATCCGGGGATTCCCCCTCCTATCCTCACCCTTCCTTTTTCTTTTCCTTCCATTTTTTTGCTTCGCCCTCCCCCCCTCTTTTGTCCCTTCCTTCTCCTTCTGCTCCCTCCCATTCCTTCTCTCGCTTCATCTCCTCCTCCTCTTCCTCTTCCTCCTCCTCCTGCTAATCCTCCTTCGCCCTTTCCCCTTTCCCTTCTCTGGGTCCCTCCGTCCTTCTCCTTCTGCTTCCCCCTCCTTTCCCCTCTTCCCCCTCCCCCCTTTTTCCTCCTCCATCCTCCTCCTCTTCCTCCTCCATCTGCTTCCTCCTCCTCCTCCTTCTTTCTTTCTTCTCCTTCCCTCCCATTCCGTCTCTGTCTTCATCCTCTCGCCTTACCGCCGCCTCACCTTTCACTCCTGTTCTCACACGCCGCCCAACCTTCTTTGTACTGCACACAAGGCAAGCACGGCGGCTTAGTGGGAGTTAATTTTCACTTTTTCCTGACTTTTCTTGTGTTTTCAATGTTTTCTTCTTTCTCACTACCTGCCTGCATGTCTCTCTCTCTCTCTCTATATCTCTCTCTCTCTCCTTCTTCCCTCCTCCCTTCCCCCTTTTTTTTCCCCCTCTCTCTCTCTCTTCATCTCCTCTCTCTCCCCTCTCTCTCCCCCATTCTTAGGGAGGGAAAGGGGGGGGTGGGCCTTTTATTGTGTGATTCGTACCCCCAAAATAAAACGGGGGTGGCCCCTTCCACACACAAAAACCCACACACACAGCTTAAATACTAATATTAGGTTCATAGTATCTGTCACACACTCACACGACAATCTTCCAAGCGTTAGACCAAGAAAGTTCCCCTTTTCTTAACGCGATATAATATAAATATAAAAACAAAATGGGGGGGACTGTAAGGCAACTCCCTGAGCGTATATAAGAGGAGGGGGAATAATTGTGGCAATGTTTCGCTCGTGAAAAAAAATTTTTTTTCCGCCCGAGAGCCGCAAAAAAA
>JACEEZ010020120.1:924569-997069 GCA_016584305.1 Chionoecetes opilio
TACCATTACTAAATCGTCCTCCATAAAGAACACTACTCATGCCGAGGCCATCTACATACACTGCGTCGTCGATCTTAAAGTTTTTATTTGTCGTGGTTGTCATAGGTTGGTTCAGGTGGCGGGTTGTCGTGTGGGTTGTCGTGAGGGGTCGTGACGCCAAGACGCCCCTGGGAAACAGAGGATTTGTGACAGGTGCAGCGTTGTGTCTTATTTTTTTGTCCGGGGTGGACGATGAGTGGGGCGGGAGGCAAGGAAGGAGGGAGGAGGAACGGTACCTTGGCGAGGCGGAGGCGAGTGGGCATGAGTGTGGCGGCGAGCAGGGCCACTGACCCGCACCGTCTGCCCTACCCTCCCCTCCCTCCTCCTCTCTCCCTCCTCTCCTCTTCTTCCTCCAGCGACCGATCAACTGGCCCGCCAACCTGTCTTGCCTCCCGTCCTCCGTTAGCCATTACTGAGCCTCCCACGCCCTCCGCCACCTCTCACACCATTACTACTTCTGCTACCACTACTACTACTTCTGCTACCACTACTACCACACACACACACACACACACACACACACACACACACACACACACACACACACACACACACACACAACACACAACACACACACACACACACACCTCAGTCACTCACCCTTGCGTTGCCTTGTGTTGCAGGACCCGCCCAACATGGACATGGAGCTGTTCGAGGCGCTGCTCGCCAACATGCAGCAGAACCTGCCGCAGGGCGGCGCTGCCTACGATGACGACGTCGACGATGACGACGACGATTACGAAGACGATGATGATGATGATGACGATGATGATTACGACTACGGCGGCCACGAGCAGCACAACATCCACGCGATGCCCAACCCCTATGGCGGCGGCGGCGGCGAAGGCGGCGAAGGCGGCGACCTGTCGCTGCCCACCATGCAGACCATGAGCATCCTGCAGGGCCTGCTCAACATGAACCCCGCGGCGCTGCCCGGGGGCGTGGGCGAGATGGCGGGCGCCATGACCGGCGCCATGACCGGCGCCTTGGCGGGCGGCATGGGCTCCCCCATGGACGGCTCCGGGGGCGGCTTCCTCAACAACATGCCTTCCTTCATGCCCGCCATGAACGGCGAGATGGCCGGCTCCCTCGCCGGGGCCTTTGCCGGGGGCATCGGCGCCCTTATGGACGGTTTTTCCAACGGCAACACCGCTAACATTACTGAATACAACGAGGACGACGACCTCCTCTCTGACGAAGAGGACGAGGAGGACGACGAAGAAGACGACGACGATGATGACGACGACGAGGAGCTGGACGAGCGAGGCGGCATGGGCGGCATGGCCGTGGCGGCGGCGGGCGTAGCGGCCGTCGGGGCCGTGGGCGGCATGATGGCTTCCAGACTATTATCTGGCGGCCCCGGCCCAGCCCACATGCAGCACCCTGGCCACCCTGGCCACCCCGCCCTCACCCAACATCCCCACGCCCACGGCCACGGCCACCCCGCGCCTCTTGGCCTCACCCACCCACAGTACTCCCAGCAAATGCTCAGCCCGCCCCCCTCGCACCACACCACTATGGCGCCGAGCATGAGCGGCGGCTCGGTGAGGAGTGTGAACCCGCTGGCAGGTGTGCCCTTCGGTCTGGCAGGCGTGGCGGCCGGTGCCAGCCTTTTAGCGCCTGTGGTGAATGGCTTACTCAATTCTAGTTCCAACAACCCCGCTGCAAAGCTGGACAACTCCGACGCCTCCAGCGTCACTCTGGTAGGCGACGACTCGCTCAACTCCTCTACGAAGACACTTCCCCCAACAGACCGGTCGGCGGCCCCCAGCACCGCTGCTGCTGCTGCTGCCCTCGCCGCTGCCGCTGCTGCTGCGGCGCTTGAGAAGACGCATACTTCTCAGCCTGGCAAGGAGCAGCCCAAGTCCTCTCCCGCAGACCCAAAACAGGATGCCAGCAAGCCTGTCTTCACCCCCAAGAAGGACGCCGAAAAGAAAGAGGATACTGTCGAGGAAGTGACAGATGTAACTGACGCCCGCGAAGAAACGCCGAAGCCCACGCGTGTGCCCTCTCCCAAGGAGGACCAGGAGGACGATAAGTCCAGCCTGGGCGCCGACTCTGTGCCCGGCTCCGAGGAGGCCGTGGACGGCAAGTCAGACACTGAAAGCGTCAGGAAGAAAACGCCGTCACCTGTGTTGGTCGGGAAGCTGGGTCGCCTCAGCCCCACGGGGAGCGAGTCCACGCCCGTCCTCGAGTCCGCCAGCTGTGCGTCTATAACCGACCTGGCAAGTGCGACCGAGTCTATGCGAGACTCTGACACCGACAACCATTCAGACGCTCACAACGTGACGGCCAACCTCTCCGACCTGGACAACGACATTCACGAGGCGCAGCCCAAGGTGCGCGCCCCGCCACAGTACGCCGTGGGCGGCCACCTACCCATCGTGATCGAGAAGCCCACATTCGGCTGGCAGTCCATGGTGGGTCTCGACACCGCCAAGGACGCGCTCAAGAACCTCTTCATGAGCGAAGTGTTCCCTGAGGTGTACGAGGGGACGCAAGGCACATGTAAGGGCGTGCTGCTCTTCGGGCCCATCGGCTCCGGGAAGACTTGTCTGGCTCGCGCCCTCGCCAAGGAGGCTCCTGACGCCATCCTGATCGGCATCTCCACGGCGTACCTAGCGACGCAGCCCCCCCACGAGGCGCCCAAGATCGTCCGCTACCTGTTCGACCACGCCCGCATGCACAGCCCCGCCGTCATTCTGTTCGACGAGGTGGACGCTCTGTGCTACGACCGAGGAAGTGAGACGGCGATGAAGGCCAAGCTGGAACTACTGCACCAGATCAGAGGTGAGTTGAGCAAGCTACTATATACTTATGTGTAAAATGTGAATCTTTTTGTTATCAGTAAATGGAAAATCAGCTGTTACGCAGGGTCGCTATTTTTCTCTGTTTTCTTATACGCCTCACTCCCCCACGACCCATGCTCCTTATTCTTTGCTAACACTCCTCAAGCCCGTCACCATTACATTACATAAGGTTCCTGATCTTCACGACTCAATGTTTTCCTCCCCAACCCTCACCCATCCCCGTCTCCTCCCCGCAGCCCTCACCACCCTCAACCCAGCCTACCCGCCGGGCATGAACCCACAAGCCTTCAACGACGGCATCATGGTCCTCGGCACCACCAACCAGCCCTGGCTCCTCGAGGACGACCTGCGCAGGATCTTCACGTATAACATCCACGTGAAGCTGCCGGGCGAGAAGGCGAGAGAGGAGCTGTTCCGTATGTTCCTGCAAACACTGCCGCACACGCTTAACGATGATCACTTCAAGTGCCTCGTTGCCAAGAGTGAAGGGTGAGTGTGTGTGTGTGTGTGTGTTTGTCTCCACTATAGTCTTTTTTTAACGAGGCAAAAATTTCATTCTATCCTAAGGTCTCATGTTTAAAATGATGCCTAAGTACACCTGATAATATGGTTAACTATGTAAAAATGCAGCTGAAATTTAGAATAACTATACTATTCCCTTCTCCTGGCATCAAATCTCAGTCAGTAAGCAGCAAGGGGTCAGGATTTTTCGCCTCGTTAAATAAATAAGAGTGTAGCCCATCCAATATATTCTCGTTTCACCATAACATGAACTATGTATGACCTTGGGGATGATAAGTAATGAGTGTTGAGGTCGTAGTGGCTCGTGGTGACCCTCTCTCTGCCCGCAGGTACAACGCCGCTGACATCAACATGGTGGTGCGGCAGGTGGTGGCCCAGAGGTCGGCGACGGAGCCCAACAAGTACATCCAGAACGTGTCTGGACCCATTACCTTCGTGAGTACCGCGCCTACACTCGCCTGGGCTTGAACTCTATAATTTATATACTCGGGATGTTTGCTCGCGGGTTTAAAATCAAAGAAAAAAAATGTTTCTTCCACGTGTTAGAAAAAAAGTTAGAGCAAGTATTTTTCCCACATGTAATTCTCTGTTGTTGGTGATGCGTGTGTGTGTGACGTGTTTGTTTGTCGTTTTCAGGACGACCTCGCCACCGTGATGACGGAGTACAGGTGTCGCTTCACGGACGACGCGGCGATCAAGTACCAGAGCTACATCAAGGCCGCCACGCACAGATCAGGTGAGTGTCCTCGCCTGTCTCTGTCCCCCTTCCATGACCTTCCTTGTCATACATTGATGTGTAAATAGAGTGCTGTCTTAATATTGTGCTAACCTGACGCCTTGCCTTCGTCTCGTCCCCAGAAGAGCGGCGGGAGGACAATAATAAAAATGAAGAGAAGATAAAGCCCAAGGGCGTCAAGAAGTTCGGCCAGAGGATCGCCAAGTCCATTGCTGCCGCGCTCGTTGCTGTGATAGATTAATCTGTGTTTAGCTTGTAGGGAAAAGACAGCCCTGGCGCGGCGGCGGCGGCGGCGCAGGAGGCGGAGCGGCCTGGCCCGGGCACGGCACGCCGCACCCCTGTTGTAATTAGCTCTGTATAGTCTGTCTGTGATGAAACCATTTTAAATATTAATGTGGACTTGCGCTGGCCACGACCGGGAGTGAGTTGTGGCGGCGAGCGGCGTGGCCCAAGGGGTCCCTCCGCCCCAGCCAGGGTCGGAGGAACTTAGTCACTCGAGTCATTACTTCCTGATCCCTCGTACTACTGCTACCAACACCACCGCCACCATCATTTCCAAGCCAGTGTCCCGCCTGCTGCCTGCTGCCTGCCTGCTGTCCGCTGCCCGTGCCCGCCCCGCCACCTCCCCGTGCAGGCAGCAGCCCACCGGAGCCGCGGCCCCCGGGCCCCTGGACCACTCAAGGGCCCTAGTGAGGCCCACGTGCAAACTGAGTCTGGAAGTGTGGAGAGTTGTGCCCCGGCGGCTCAATGGTGTGAGGTGTCGAGGAGCCCCCGCCCCCTCACTTGTGTCAAGGGGGGGGCGCCGACCCCAGGGGGAGGCTGGAGGTGCTGGTCTGTGTTGTACAAATCTTCTTCGATAGATAATCATCCATTTCGCCTAAGTCACGTGATCTCAAAAGTGCGTATGCGGTAACTTCCCGTTTTACTATTATTACTATTATCATTATTATTATCATTATTATTTTATTCATTATTATTATATTATCATTATTGTCATCATTTTGGTAGGTGAAAATGCGAATTGTTTAGTGATCTAAAGTGATAATCATACATTAAGTGTCTTTATCACGGTACCCTTAGTGTTGCGTGAACGTGGTAGTTGTTCCGAGCCGGAAACTCGCCCAAAAGACAAGAAGTGAGCGTGTGTGTGGAGCGCGGGCCCAACGCTCCTGTAGTGACCCTGGGCCCAACGCTCCTGTAGTGACCCGTCTTGTAGCTTTTCTGTGTTTGTTTTGCTTCTGTACGGTTCTGGGAAGGTGCGGTCTGAGACGCACCTCAGTGGCATTGTGAAGGCTCGCGCGCTGGCCGCCGGGGACGCCACGGCAACCCGCCCTCTACAAACACACACACACACACATATAGAATGACTTAGATTATGTCATCCCCAACACACATACACACACATGTCAATGATATGGTCATCCCTATACCCTTGCATTCCTTTTCACTTCAAGATCTCACGAATTACCCCCACACACTTGTCCCTCCCTCCCCTGCCACCTCCTGATGTCATGTAAAGAGTCCCAAAGTCAGCGTTGATTGGCATTACTGTGAAGTGTGGCAGCTGCCAGCGACAACCGGCGGCCAGCCAGCGACGCCTGTGGTGTTATAAAGACAAAAACTGGTGCCTGTTTCAGCCTCAAAACAACATATTTGTCAATAGCGAGTCAGCGCCTCCCACGGCCGCCACTAAGGGCTGCCCCGCGCCACGCCGGGCAGACTCCTACACCTGTTAGACTCCATGCAAGATTGTTTACTCTTTCCGTGCGTTCCAACGTGGCGCTGCTGGCGGTATGAGTGCTTTCCCCCTCTGTTCCCCCTTCCCTTCCCTACCTTCCCTCCCTCCTTCCCTCCCCTCCTGGTGGGCCTGTGCTTGTGGGCGTGGGCGGCGGTGGGTGTGGGCGTGGTGCTTCCCTCTGCAGGTCTGGGATGCGGGAATTCATGCTTTTCTGCTTCTCCTTCATTGTGGGTTCAACATAATGAAGATTTGTCAGTGACTTTTTATATACATTATATATATAAACGGGGAAATGGGTTATGGTGAATTTCGTTTTATATATATATCGCTTAAATATATAATTATACCTACTTTGTTGACCTTTGTACACAAGTCTGTTGACCTTTTTTTATTGAATCCTCTCCCTCTGTCCTACCTTTGTGTCACTAGTGTCCCGCTGTTCGGCATATCTCATTAGGGATTCTCAGGACTTGATGTGACGTACTAAGTCCTCGTGCAACTCCCGCGTCCCGGCCCAAGGGAAGCACCGCGCCTATATACACAACGCCAAGCTGCCAATGTTTCGCTGGTTTAGAAATATGGATGGCGAGCGAACCTCCATCTCTTCCTCCCCTTACCTGCCTGCCTGCCTGCCTTCCCACCATCCGTCCATCTCCGTGGCCTCACCACACACCTTGCAGCGACGCCTCGACACACACACACATACACAGACAAATATGTGAACTGTTTATGCAAGGTTTTCATGTTTGCTGTTGGTGTAGCGAGGCGACGTGCGTTTCCCTCCCCGCACGCTGCTTCCCTCCCTCGCTCTCGCTGTCTCGCCCTCCCCGTCCATCAAATGCACCACCCGTGAGTTCTTTTTTTTTCCATGAAAGAAAAATGATTCACTCAGAGTTTAAAGTACAGCATTTATTGACCCCTGTTCTTTCTTTTACCTTTTTTTTGGCCGTAGCCTTGTTCGTGCTTAGCAGTTAAGGATGTAAAAAGGTAATGTAAAGGCTGTGTGACAGTCTGGGTGTGTGGCCGCGCGTGACTCTGTGTGCGCAGGACTGTGTGAACTATGGTGTCGCTAATAGGTCTTTTATATAGGGGTTTTGGGGGTAGCGTGTTGTTCCCCCGCCTCCCCCTGCCCCCCCCAGCGACCCCCATAGTTGTAAATGACTACTACCCCCTCTCCTGAACCCCCCCCCCCCAACACAGTCCCCCAGTTACTAAGTGTTTGAGTGAGGAACACTCCTCCTCCTGTTGCTGCTGTTTTGACCCGCTCCTGCTGTTGTTTATCTGCTGCTGCTATTACTACTGCTGCTTGTGTCACAGCTGTCAGGGGCCGCTGATCCCCCTCTCTATCTCCCTCTCTGGCGGTAGTGTGTGTATAGGTGTGTGTCTTTCTGCTCATTACTATTATTATTATTATCATTATTATCATCATTTTATTATTATTATTATTATTATTATTATTATTATTATTATTCATGATCAGAATGTTGTGCCTTGTGTCAATATGTGTGATGTAGTGAAGAAAGTTTATATTTGATCTGAAGATGGACTTTTTCTTATCTTCTGGGTGTGAAGAAGCTTTACATGCACAAGCTTCACCTCGACTCCCTTCCCTCCCTCCCTCCCTCCCTCCCTCCCTCCCTCTGTTCCTGCATTCATATTTTATTATTTTCTATGATTAATTGAGGATATTACGCCGTACAGTCCCCCCTTGTTCCCTCCTCCTCCCGTGTTCCTCCCTCCCTGCGTACAAGGCTGTCGAGGGAGCAGGACGGTGGTGGCAATGTCAGTGCAATAAGATGTCTGTTTTGAGGATTAACTCGGCTTGTGGCTTTTTTTTCATATAGAGTGGTCAGTTTCTCTCTCTCTCTCTCTCTCTCTCTCTCTCTCTCTCTCTCTCTCTCTCTCTCTCCTCTTCTCTCTCTCTCTCTCTTCTCCTCTCTCTCTCTCTCTCCTCTCTCTCTCTCTCTCTCTCTCTCTCTCTCTCTCTCTCTCTCTCTCGTGTGTGCAACTACGAGTGTTGTCAGGTGAATGTGATGTGTATGTGAACGCATGTAAGTGTGCGTGTGTGTTTGTGTGTTTGTGTGTTGGCGTGTGTACGCGTTGTTCATGTGCGTGTGTGTGTTGTCCATGTGGGTGTGCGTGTGTACGTGTTATCCATGTGGGTGTGCGTGTGTACGTGTTGTCCATGTCGGTGTGCGTGTGTGTGTGTTGTCCGTGAAGGTGTGCGTGTGTGTACGCACCGCGGCTGGAAGGGTTAATCTGCCGCCACGACCCCGAAGGGCGCATCCGGCAGCTGACGGGCGGCGAGTCCCCCTCAGGGTCGCCCCGAGGCCCTCCCCCCCCGATGGTCAGGGTCAAGGGGTCAACCAGTGGGTGGGAGCGCCGCCCCCCCACTTCCCCCCCACTGATAATTTCCCCAGGTCGACGTCGGAAATCCGTGGTGAGGCAGGAATAGATGTGGTTTTTAGATTACTTGTATTATGTGCACACACACACACACCACTGGTTGTACCGTGTGTGTGTGTGTGTGTGTGTGCACAGTGTAGCTGGTGTATTGAGGGCTACTTAGGCTCCACCAAGGTGATGCGAGGCACGTGCTGAACGCTCGGCAGCCGTCACGTCGCGGCCTCACCACACGATAAACAAAAAAAAAAAGTAAAACAGAGTGCGATCCCCCCGACCCTCCCTCCCTCCCTCTCTAAAAAAATTAATCGGAGTCAACCTTCCGTACACACCTGCGGCTCACGCTTGGCCGCTCCTTTGTTTCTGTGTTACCGACGTGTCTGTGGCGTACCCTGCCTCCCTGCCTCCCTCCCTCCGCCTCGTGCGTCACCGTCACCCCGTCAGCCCTTCAGGCGCACCGTCCTGCACTGTGGAGTCACCCCGAGGTGTCGCGTCAAGTCTTGGTAGTCAGACGTCACGGGACAGACTTGAGCCGCCGTGTTAGAGCTTCTCTCACGACCTCCCGCAAGGCTGCTGTCCTGCCATTAAGACCACATAATATATATATATACAAACTATATATACGTAATATATTAATAAAAAAGACAATAAGACTATTCCATCTTTTGTCAGTCATCGCCGGTCATGATCGTCGGCTACAGTTGGAGACAAGTGGTCTTTCCTCCCTCCCTCCCTTCCTCTGTGCCTCCACCTGCTCATCCCAGGGTTACCAGCTCATCCCTACCACCCCCCAACCCACCCACCCACCTACCCACCGGGGCCGACAGCTGCATCCTTCACCCCCTCCCCCCCCTTCCTTCGCTCCGTGCTCACCATCTGGACCCTTGGAAAGCCGCAGACGACCGGCGGCGAGAAGGTCTCTGCGTCAGCGTGGGCGTCGCCGCGCGTTCATCCTGGAGGCACAGCTTGTTAGGGCTTTGTGTGGCGCTGGAGTGCGTGTGTGTGTGTGTGTGTGCGTGTGCGTGTGCGTGTGCGTGTGAGAGAGAGAGATGATTACCTGTGCTCCTGGGTGTAGGAGTCAAACTACTGGTAATTTTGTATCGTTACTAGTTTCTTTCTCCTATTCATTTTTTTTCTTGTTACCTCCCTTCGCTTCCCTTTCCGTTCCTCCCCCTTCCCTTCCCTTCCCTTCCCTTCCTGAGATGTGAGATTGACTGGCTTGCTGCTGCTGTTGCTACTCTTGCTCTCGCGCTTCAGAGGCAGGGACGAATGTTGCAATAAATGGATGCCGCTCCAGTGAACACCTATGATATTTACTGCTGCTATGATGATCATCCATTCCTTGTTGTTGTTTACACATCTCCACTAATATCTCTCTCTCTCTCTCTCTCTCTCTCTCTCTCTCTCTCTCTCTCTCTCTCTCTCTCTCTCTCTCTCTCTCTCTCTCTCTCTCTCTCTCTCTCTCTCTCTCTCTCTCTCTCTCTCTCTCTGTAACCCGTTGTTTTATGTGTGGTTTCACCGTGCCGGACTTCCAATGTTTCCAGTGTGTGCCTAACAAAGTCTTCCTTCCCTCTGTTACTCGTGGAAGTTCATGTCGATCTCTCCCTCTCTCTCCTTCCCTGTAACACGATCCCTCCCGCCCCTGAGGTGACATCCCTCCCCTACTTCCCTCAGCCCGCAGCCCCCAGCCCCCATGCCTTCCCTGAGGGACTCTGGCACAAAATTATACCATGTCTTCCAAGTGCTGAGATGAGGGACTGGAGTCAGCTGTCCAGAGTAGTGTGTCTTGTATCCTTTAGCCGTAAGCCACGAATTATTGTTGATGGGGGTTTGCACCGGGACGTCTGTCTCGAGTGTCTGACATTTTGGTTTTTTCCTCTTAACCCCTTGAGACCCAGAACGTAATTTCCATTGTAATATGACTACCACTAGACGATTTTTATTAAATATAAGTAATATTTTATAAATTTGACCTGTTTAGTATCCTTGTCGACTAACTAATTTGGTATATTAAGTGACTGTTCGTGAGTTTATGGCTCGACAACAGACAATTTTTCGTAGCCAAGGAAAGATCTGGGTGTGAAGGGGTTAGTGGAGAGAAGTTTCAGCTTTGGAAAGGGGAAACGTGTTACTTTATTCTGGTTTTTATTATTCTGGGTATAGTTTCAACCTTGTTTATGAGTGTCAGTGTTTACCAATACCAATAAGCCTGATGCCTTTTATTCTCGTTTTTAATCCATGTGATACATTCCGATGCTTTTTATTTTCTGTTTTGTCTGTACTGGAGTGCGGGGTGCTTCTTTAAGTGTATGTTAACAACGCGTTCGTCCTCAAGTATATTAATGTTTACCATGAAGATGCCTGTGATGGGAACCTGTATCTCGTTTTTTCTTCTTTAGACAATTTTTTATAATTTCTACGCTTTGGGTTATGTCGTTCGATCGGAGAATAAAAGAAAAAAATGAAGTTTCACATGATATATTGAGATCAGATTCGCTCCTCTTTCCCCTCTCTTCCTTTTTCCCCCCAAGACAAAAACGGCAAGCAAGGGTTAAAAGATAATATTAATCTGTGTTGATCTAATTTGTTATGATCGATGAGATGCGATTCAGTCCCCCTTTGCCTACCTGTGTGATAAAAGGTGTCCCGTGACGTCACCAGAGACCCGCCTGCCTGCCTGCGCGTCAATGCACAGAGCTATTACTCCCTCTGTGCGCGCGCCTCGCTTTTAGCTCACTCATCAAAATACCTTTTTTTTATATATGTGTTGAAAATAGTGGTTAGATTCCTATCAGACAAGTTCGCTTATTGGTTTGGCTCGTCGGTGCGCTTGTGTGCGTGGCTCTGTGGCAGGCGGGGCTCTGGGACCTGCGGCATACGATCTTTTTAAACTGTATCAGAAACTCTATGCAAATTTACTGTAGGATCAACTGGTCTTTAATAAAAGTTATTTTATTATTGCCATAAAGCTGTTGTATATTTATCATCATGACTCTCTCGCTCTCTCTCGCTCTCTCTCTCGCTCTCTCTCTCTCAAAACCAATCAGTATTCCACCATATATTTTTACAGTTATTAATAGTTTCTTAAGCTTAAATCCCTTTGAAAAACTGATTAATAGAATTGGAATGCTCTCAAGTCATCATTATAAAGTACCCCATCGGAGGAACTTTACAAATGGACTCTTATGGGACTCCCTTATACACTTCCCCTATGTCCCACCCCCCCTCCCTTCCCTCATCCCTAAGAGCCAAGAATGGAATACTCTGGAGTCAATTTTATGAAGTAACCCCATTGGAGGATCCCTATATACAAGGGACTCTGATTCCCTTCCTTACTCCCTTATATACTTGCCTTCTATACTTTGGGTTATGAGGTGGACTCCCCTTGTCTCCTCCCCTTCCTTCATCCCGGGAGCCAAGACACATGGGAGGAAAGTGGTAGTTATGATGGAGCGAGTGGTGTCGGGGATTAACAGAATGACTGGAGGTTTGTGAGTGTTATGTGGTCGCCGCGGTGAGTCACGGAGCTACGGAGACTTGAAAACCTTACTTCAGCTCACTCGTTCTGGGTCAAGTAAGTGACGGATGGGAGAGTTGATGTTATTTTGGGGTCACAAGGAGGGGAGTATGTTGATCTGCAGTTTCTGTGTTGTGTAGGTGAGCAGTGATGGATATTCTCTCTCTCTCTCTCTCTCTCTCTCTCTCTCTCTCTCTCTCTCTCTCTCTCTCTCTCTCTCTCTCTCTCTCTCTCTCTCTCGTAACTATGTCTTTCTTACGTTTTATTAATGACTGGAACCAACTCCATCTCCTTAGCCTGTGATTTAGTGCATTTCATTTCCTGTTATATATATATATATGCCTCCTTGTGCCTGCGGTCAATACTTATTTTGTCCTTCTATCTGTCTCCCTGGCTCTCTAATGCCTTCGTTAATAAGATGTTCGTACGCTTGGCAGAGAGGCAGAAGGCTGGCACTCGCAGGGGTCGTACGAAGCGTGAGTCTCCATTTAGGCGTGGGATCAAAATGTTGAGAAGTGTTTTATATATAATCTCCCAGCATAGGTAGTGAGGATGTGACACGTGCACACCATCTATGTAAACACGGAGCAGTTACAATACGTCTTTGTGTGTGTGTGTGTGTGTGTGTGTACTTCGTTGCGCCCAGAACTCAGTCTCGAAAAAGTTAACCCGAAAAAAACCGGTTCCAAGGCTCTTGAGAATGGCCTTTGTCCTGCGTGATAAGGCCGAGGAGAGGCGTCAGGGCGAGACAAGCGAGTCCTCCGATGCTACGAGAGAAAACTCTGAATAATTTACGTGCCTATAAAGAATGGGATCCTCTCCTTAACGTTCTTAAAACCTCCAGGATGATAAGGACTCACGCGTGTGTTTACAGCGCGAGGGCGTGTGTGTGTGTGTCACCACTGTCCGCTGTCACACTCTCCTCTGTTCATACATCTGTTTCCTGCTATTCTTAGACGTTTTATTTGCTTGTGTGGAATATCTGATCCTTCTTTTAACCTTCAGAAACATTATTGAAGGCTCAGTGAAGTGTATTATCCTATGAATTGAATGAAATCGGCGAGGTTTTGTTAATAAGTCTGTTTCTTATATTTCTTTAGTCACCGTGAATGCGTAGTTTAATTCTAACTTAGCAGTATGGGAGGTAAAGCTACAGACCTTTACCATGGCAAGGAATGAACTGGAGGTAATTACTGAACTTGAGAGCCGGCCAATCAGAGCGCGCCATTGCTGCTTCATACTACCCGAACCATCTGAATCTTGTTACGCTGCTAAATCCTCGCTTTACCGGAGGCTTTATGAGGCCAGTCCAGTATACAGGTACAGACCCGCTATGGAGGCTACGCGGCTAGACACGATTATATATAGTTAGCAGCAGAAAACGTGAATATATGGGAAAGTTCGAGTCTGCTTTGAAATATCGTCCGAAGCTCTGGCTGTTCCGAATGCGGGAGGAATGAAGCTGTTCAATCCAGTAGTCGCCACGGGGAGGGAGGGAACACACACCTCCGTCCCGTCATCTTGTGTTCCTCAATATTACTCGTCTCGTGTGCTACTGACGCAAGTACTGGGTGTGAATAGACTGTTGGGGAAGAGAGGCTGCTGGCAGGGTAGTCCTAAGGCTGTGAGCAGTGGATATCTGGCCGTACTGAACACCTGAAGAGTAATTGTTCTTGGCGCCATTACACGGGTCAACCTTCCCTTACGCGCTGCATGGAGGTACCCGCTTCTGCCCCGGGAGGTAAGCCCGTGTCAATGCTTTGTTTATGGATTCCATGGCCTGTGCGGTAAGGTCGAGTCATCTAATATGTCTCTTTTTGGTGCCGTGACTCATGAAATGGGAAAGATTATATCATTTAATTGACCACGAATTATTTGATCTGGTGGTGAGTGTAATGTTGAACAGCCGAATGCTCCCTCGCTAGTCGTTGCCTTGCTACATTAACCCCTTCACGCCCAGATCTTTACTTTGCTATAAAAAAAATCGCACGTTGTCGAGCCATAAAATTACGAAAAGTAACTGAATATACCCAGTTAGTTAGTGGACAAGGATAATAAACAAGTCATAGCTATAAAATATTGCTTATAGTCACTAAAACTCGTCTAATGGTACACAAATTACAATGGAAATTACGTTCTGGGTCTCAAGGGCTTAAATGGACTTGTTTTGAGCTTTTATATGCAAAAAACATTCATAATAAGGAAGATATAATAATGAGATCCAGAAGTCGGCCAGAACACAATCACATGACAGGCACATAAGCAGTCCGTCTTTCTCTATAGCTGAGGAAATCCATCTGCAATCTGCCGAGTTGTGTCTGAGCAAAACCTTCCCAAGTAAAGTGTTCTTGTGGAGGCGTTTTAGTGAAGGAAAATATCTCGAAAATATACGAAGGCGGTCAAGATTAAGCTGCTTAGTTTTATATACTTAACACAGAGCCATCTAGCTCATATTACTGTTAAGTGTAGCTTCATGGCTATATTTATAATCATTTGTTGGGGAATTTATGGCGATTAACCCTCATTCATTATAAGCTTTAGACCGACTTTTGTTTGCGTAGATAAACTGGATCACTTTGGGAAACTACTTTATACACAAAAATCTTTCCTTGTTGTGCTGGTGGTAATGATATCGACGGCGCAATAGTTCCTTGGATGATAGAGATTGTGAGATTGAACACCAGGATTATTATTACGGGGAATTGGACTCTTTTCTGCTCACTGGCCTTAATAGTCAGGTTTTCTGTACAATAAAAAAAAAAAAAAAAATACACTTTTGATAAGGGTTTTGGATAATATGAAAAAAAACATATTTGGAAAACTATATTTATTCAGAATTATAATAGTTGGTGCTCCGTAATGGTAGAGTGCATCGTCTTTGTTAATTACCAATACCAGACACTTATGATAAGGGTTTCGGATGATATGAAAAAAAACTATATTAGGAAAACCATATTACACACATAGTTATAATAATTGGTGGCCAGTAATTGTACGTCCATTATCTTCTTGTTAATTAGCAATACCAGTCTTACATCACCACCCTGACTGTCCCTCACGTGGTGTGTGTGTGTGTGTGTGTGTAGGTGGATGGGGGCGTGTGTGTGTAGTGTAGGGGGAGGGGGGCATGTGTGTGGTGTGTGATGGTGGGGCATGTGTGTGTGTAGGTGGAGGGGGGCGTGTGTGTGTGTATGTGTAGGGGAGGGGGGCATGTGTGTGCGTGTGTAAGGGGGGTCATGTGTGTGGTGTGTAGGTGGAGGGGGGCGTGTGTGTGTATGGCATGTGTGTTGTGTATGGGGGAGCATGTGTGTGTGTGTGTATGGGGGGCATGTGTGTGTGTGTGTGTGTGTGTGTGTAGGAGGGGGCGTGTGTGTGTGTGTAGGGGGGGGGAGGGAGACGGACTCACCCCTTTAGCCACTACCAACTCGCATCATCACAAAATTGACGACAAAGAGCGCGGTGAGACAAGACGCTTCTTTGAGCCAACATAACACAGACAAAGAAGGAGTGTAACCATCGCCACTCAAGCATTCACTTCACTCATTTTGAAAGACTTTACAGTACAGCTCCCTTGATCCTTACACATACGCCTGGTAAAAAGCAAACTTGGATTAATTAACACACTGCATTTACTGTATTCCTTCCTCGATGCGTATGCCCGTGGTGTAAATAATTAAAAAAAAAAGTTGATTAGTACCCTGCAGCTTGGTAACTAGAATACATTAACCGCTATAAGAACATGAGAAAATAAGGAAGCTACAAGAGGCCGCGAGACCTACACGTGGTAGTTCTGGCTATAACCCATACATAAGTACCCGATGTACCATACTTAATGCACATATCAGGCAAGTGAAGACAGTGGATACATATAAGAAGGGACGGGTTAACACCACTACACAACAACAACACCACCACAATAACAATACCACCACCACAACACCACGGCGTATGGATGTTTACCGTTTAGCCCATTGAGACCCAGAGCGTAATTTCCATTGTAATTTGGCTAAAAACACACGATTTTTAGTGAATATAAGCAATGTTTTAGAGATATGACCTGTTTAGTATCCTTGTCGACTAACTAATTTGGTATATTCAGTTACTTTTCGTGATTTTATGACTTACAAACAACATACGATTTTATATAGCAAAGGAAAGATCTGGGCGTGAAGGGATTAATGCACATATCAAGGAAGTGAAGACGAGTAGATACATGTAAGTAGGGATAGGGTAGGATAAGGGTTGTTTACAGTTTAAGCCAGCAATAAATCAGCCGTGGGGGTGTGTGCATTGGTCGCCGAAGTTGAGCCCTCGAGGAGCCTAGGATGATATAAGTGATCGCGACAGACCGGCCGTAGCCACTGCCGTAAATCATAGACCTGCGTCGCGCTGAACAACAGGTGATACAAAGGAATACAAAGGAAACACAAACAGCAACATACCATTAGGTCCTTACATGGCTGTTTGATTTCACTACACTACACTAACTAGATAATAAGAGAGAAAGGATAGGAAAGTAGAAGGTGATGGTGGTCTGGTGTCCTTGTGTGTGTGTACGATGGTGTAGAACAGATGGGAAGGATGGTGGTGATGGACTGGTGGTGGTGGTGGTGGTGGTGGTGGTGATGTTAGACTGAAACAACTGAGGTGTACTTAAACAATAGTGGTGATTGAGGTGGTGATTGTAAGTGTGGTGATGGTGTGGTGTGTGACCCCGTTGGAACATCTTAATAGGGATGGTGGTGTTGTCGTGGTGGTGCTGTCGTGGTGTTGTGGTGTTGGTGTTGTGGTGGTGGTGTTGTAGTGGTGGTGGTGATGTTGTAGTGGTGGTGATGATGTTGTAGTGGTGTAGTGGTGGTGTTGTAGTAGTAGTAGTGGTAGTGGTGTTGTGACGCTACATCGCTGAGACACACTTGGTAGTAACCCCTTTGAGCACACCCCCGGGCGGACGGTGTTGCCATCCACCGAGTCAATTATTCGCCACGCACACACACACACACACACCACTCTCTCTCTCTCTCTCTCTCTCTCTCTCTCTCTCTCTCTCTCTCTCTCTCTCTCTCTCTCTCTCTCTCTCTCTCTCCCTCCTCCTCCACTCCAACTCCTTTAGTTCCTTGCGTTTATCTGACATTGCTCCTTTTCTTGATTCTACTTCCTTCCTCCTCCTCCTCCTCCTCCTCCTCTTCCTCCTCCTCCTCCTCCTTCAATTTCCTTACATAATATATATAACAAGCCAAGGCATCGCATAGAAAGGATGGCTAGGTAGTTGGTTCCCTTAAATCGTTTAGAACCCTTTGTAAGAATATTAGGAGGTAGAGGAGTCGCCCTTTCGTTCCCAGCGCAGGTGATGTCAGGTAAGGAAGGACTCTGCTATGCTCCCTTCCCTCCCTCCCTTCTCTCCTTCTCTCCCTTCCCTTCTCTCCCTTCCCTTCCCTTCCCTCCTCCCTTCCCTCTCTCTACCACCACCACCACCTCCTTCTCCTTTGACTGGTCCCCACTTGTCTGGCTTCTCTCCACCTTCTCTCTCTCTCTCTCTCTCTCTCTCTCTCTCTCTCTCTCTCTCTCTCTCTCTCTCTCTCTCTCTCTCTCTCTCTCTCTCTCTCTCTCTCTCTCTCATGCCAGTCTTTTATTACCATGTTTTTTTTGGCCTCCATCTATATTTACATTGTTTTTTCTCACCTCTCAGTTCGTAGTCTTAGCCATAACGTAAAGGATACCACGGGGATTCTTTTTTGATATATTATCTCTCTCTCTCTCTCTCTCTCTCTCTCTCTCTCTCTCTCCTCTCTCTCTCTCTCTCTCTCTCTCTCTCTTCTCTCTCTCTCTCTCTCTCTCTCTCTCTCAACCACGATCCACCTCCATCCTACTCTCTTCCCCCCTCCCTCCCTCCCTCGTCCCTACTCAGGTCAGCTGACTCTCACATACACTTCACTCAACTCTCTCAATCCCCTGGCGCGGACTTAGGACGCTACAGGAGACGTGTCATAGCCCCTTACTATATCACATTCTTGCTTAGAGTACGAGCCATTGCGTCATACACCTTTAGGTACACTGTTCTTGCTGTAAATCTATGTAAAATGGTTCAGGAACTACCTCGTGTAGGTCTCATGGCCTCTTGTAGATTCCTTATTTTCTTATGTTCTTATGTTCTAAAATCGTGTGGTGTTGGTAGAGTTAGTCTTGTAGGATGATTTTAATGGTGAATAGGTTGTGTTTGAGGTGTGTGAGTGTGTGTGTGTGAGAGAGAGTGAGTAAGTTCGTCAGGAAGGATAGTGATGGTGGTGTAAGTCGCGGCCAGGCTCAGCAGACGGCGGGACGGGACGAGGACCTTCCATTCACAAAGTGGGGCCGGGGAGGCGGGTTGGCTGGGCCGCCCCGCGCTGTCTCCCGCTCTGGTATTGTTGCCTTAATTCGCTACAAATTTGCGATATCCGTCTGCCTTTCATGCCATTTCTTTCCCCGGGGAAGAAATTTGCAATATCCGCCCAACGCAGCAGGAATAAAAAAATAGGAGGCCGAGCAGAGAGAGAGACAGACAGACAGACATACAAACGGGAACATTTTTCTATCAGAGTTCGTGGGTTTCTGACGCGGCCCAGTGACGGAATTCTTTTCTTTTCTTTGATGTATAAATATAAACAGGATGCCAATATCCCCCATCAATAGTGGTCTGTGCTGAATACAGAGGTGATTATTTTATTATTGTTTGTCGTTTGTTTGTGTAAAGACTGTGTGTGTGTGTGTGTGTGTGTTGTGGTGTGTGTGTGTGTGTTGTGGTGTGTGTGTGTGTGTTGTGTTGTGTTGTGTTGTGTGTTGTGTTGTGTTGTGTTGTGTGTGTGTGTTGTGTTGTGTTGTGTGTGTTGTTGTGTTGTGTTGTGTGTGTGTTGTGTTGTGTGTGTGTGTGTTGTGTTGTGTTGTGTGTGTGTTATGCTTGTGTTGTGTGTGTTGTGTGTGTGTGTGTGTGTGTTGTGTGTGTGTGTTGTGTGTTATGTTGTGTGTGTTGTTGTGTGTGTGTTGTGTTGTTGTTGTTGTGTTGTGTGTGTGTGTGTGTGTTATGTTGTGTTGTGGTTGTGGTTGTGTGTGTGTGTGTGTTGTGTTGTGTTGTGTGTGTTATGTTGTGTTGTGTTGTGTGTGTGTGTGTGTGTTGGAAGGAGCAACTTGAGTGAGCGTTGCATCAGTAAAAGCCAAGAGAGACAGACAGACAGACAGACATAATTGATTTAGTGGTATGACGGATGCAAGTGAAGAGAAGGACGATATAGAAGAATAGACTGGAGGGTGAAAGTGTGTGTGTGTGTTGTGTGTGTGTTGTGTTGGGGTGTGTGTGTGTGTGTTTCCGTTTCATCTGGTTTCTAGGTGTTGACATTGTTCCTGCCTAAACCTTTCCTCTCCAAAAGCCGAGTGGTCGCGTGCCTTCTCCTTCCTCACTCTTCCTCCTCTCCCTCCTCCTCCTTCACTCCTTCCTCTGCCTCGTTCACTCTTCTTCGTCGCTGTCACTGTTCTTCTGTGCTTTGTCGTTGCTTCCTTCTTGCCTCTTCCCTCCCTCCTTCACTCCCCTTCCGTGTCCTTCACTCCCTCCTTCCCTCCCTCCTTCCTCCTTCCTCCCTCCTTCCTCCTCCTTCCCTCCCTCCTTCACTCCCTCCTTCCCTCCCTCCTTCCTCCTTCACTCCCTCCTCCTCCCTCCTTCCCTCGCCTCTTCCCTCCCTCTAAGGCCCTCGAGAGTCCTTACTTCCTCTTCATTGTCACTTGAGAAGAAAACACGGATGAGTGAAGGAGATATGTGTGTGTGTGTGTGTGTGTGTGTGTGTGTTTATCAAAGCGCGGAGAACAATGGGTCAAAACGAGAGCATATTTTTTTAACGAGGTGAAAAATCCTAACCCCTTGCTGCTTACTGACTGATAGTTGATGCCAGGAGAAGGGAATACTACGGTTCTTCTAAATGCCAGCTGTAGTTTATCATTGTTAACCTATTGTCAGGTAAACACAGGCATCAGCATGAAACCTTAATTAAACCTTTGAGACCCAGAACGTAATTTTCCTTGTAATTTGGACCCATTAGACGATTTGTAGTGACTATAAGCAATGTTTTATAGAATGACCTGTTTAGTATCCTTAGTCCACTAACTAATTTGGTATGTTCAGTTACGTAAGTTATGGCTAACAACAGACGATTTTATATAGCAAAGGAAAAATCTGGGCGTGAATGGGTTAACGAGGTGAAAAATCCTGCCCCCTTGCTGCTTACTGACTGATATTTGATGCCAGGAGAAGGGAAACTACGGTTCTTCTAAATTTCAGCTGTATTTTATCATAGTTAACCATATTGTCAGGTAAACATAGGCCTCATTTCAAGCATGAGACCTTAAGATTGAATGGAATTTTCGTCTCGTTAAATTTTTTTTTACTATAAATCATATTTTTGCCCCGTTCGCTGGATGAGGATTATAAAAAGAAGGGAAGGAAGATATACTATACAATTCATGGAAAAGATTGAAGGAAAAGCGAAAGTAAAGTTGACCATGAATTTAATGGAGAAGTAAGAAAAATGTCGATGTTTTTATACATAAAAGTGGCAGTAGAATATATATTATTTTGTCTATGCCTTCGGGTGAAAATTAAATTATTATTATTATTATTATATCAAAGTCATGGATGGTTAGAACTTGCGAAGAGCGAAATTAGAATATAAAATCAATGAAAAATAAAGATTGTCACTATTTTTGTCCATAACAAGTTAAAATTTTGAAGTTGAAGTTAATTTAGAATACTTATTGCCTTAACTAATCTACCTTTTAAACCATCTGTGTGATTACTAACTGTTTAACCCCTTGAGGCCCTGAACATTATTTCCATTGTAATTTGGGTAACATTAGACGATTTTAGTGACTATAAGCAATATTTTATAGATATGACCTGTTTAGTATCCTTGTCCACTAACTAATTTGGTATATTTAGTTACTTTTCGAAAATTTATGGCTAACAACAGACGATTTTATATAGCCAAGGAAAGATCTGTGGGCGAAAGGGTTAAATATAAAATAATAAAAAAATATTATGAGGTTAAGAGTCATGAAGCTTGTGACGTAAATAAACGAGTGCATTTGGACGGTAAGAATAGAGGCGATGACAGCGACGATAGCACTGTATACAGGGATGACTTGAGCGGCATCACGATGACACTTAATCCCTACAAAGGTTACTACAAAGGAGCGACAAGCTATCTGATCAAGTTACCTCACACAGGCAGGCAGTCGGCACCACAACCCTGCCACGCCGCCGCGCCCCCCGCCCGACAACCGCCCGACTACATTCACAACAATAACTTTCAATAACACGAAATAGCCGCGAATAATGGGACTCTTGGGTCATCCGCGTCATTTTCTTATTGCGGGAGGGTTGAAGCGGCTCTCGACATTCCTCCTCGGCGACTCAGCACCCGAGAAACCGTACTCTGCGAGAAACGAGACTGATTGAAAGATTGTGTCTCGGGTTGTCGGGATGTCGCGCAATGCTAAGGCTAACAAGATTGGACTATAAAGGATGGAAGGAGACTACTGCCTGGGAGGGAGGTATTAAGGGAAGGAGGATGCATGGAGAAACGTATGTCAAGAGAATGATGGGGCGATGACGCGTGTGTGTGGACTTAGAAGCGAATTTAGAAGCGAACAAGCTACCCAATTCATTTCCGAACGATAAGTAAGGAAATATATATCACGCTAATATCTATTTAGAAAAGAAATAGGGAGAAACTGGTTCATAAATAGGGTGGTAAATGACTGGAATGGACTCAGTTGTCAGGTAGTTAGTGTGGAGTC
Organism: Chionoecetes opilio; assembly: GCA_016584305.1. Classification (NCBI taxonomy): domain Eukaryota; kingdom Metazoa; phylum Arthropoda; class Malacostraca; order Decapoda; family Majidae; genus Chionoecetes; species Chionoecetes opilio. Next base: position 946,151 of record JACEEZ010020120.1, read on the forward strand.
ATTAGGGAGTTTTAAAATGAGGCTAGACAGTGTTATGGATGGGGATGAAAGGTGGATGTAGGTAGTGTTAAGTAAGAGGAACTACCACGTGTAGGTCTCGTGGCCTCTTGTGGATTCCTTATGTTCTTATGTTCTTATGTGTAAATCTAGTAAAAGAAAATTACTGTAACAAGCCTGAAGGTGAATTAGAAGGTGTAGTTAGAGGGAATTACAGGATTATTAAGAGACTACACGCATGGACTGTAGCAATAAATAATGAAGAGGGGGAAGGAGGCATCAGACAAAAAGTTAAATTAATGAGAACAGGAAACGTGGTGAGAGAGAGAGAGAGAGAGAGAGAGAGAGAGAGAGAGAGAGAGAGAGAGAGAGAGAGAGAGAGAGAGAGAGAGAGAGAGAGAGAGAGAGAGAGAGAGAGAGAGAGAGAGAGAGAGAGAGAGAGAGAGAGAGAGACGAACTAGAAAACTAATACGAGAAGAACAATAATAACTTTAAAATAACATGAAAATATAAGTGTGCTAAAAGTAAACAAATTAAAAGAGAGATTAAGATGGTAGCGAGGATGACGGGAGGCTGTGAAAAAGAAGCAATAAAGAAGAATTATTTATACGAGGAGGAAGCAGAAGAATGAGGAGGAGGAAGTAGGAAGAGGAAAAACATTAATGTAAAGGAAGAAATGACTACAGCGTCGAATTTCTCAGTTGTGGTGGTGAAGAGAAGTCAAGAGACGCCGACGAAGAGGAGGAGGAGGAGGAGGAGGAGGAGGAGGAGGATAAATTGAGAGGAGAAGGACGATAAATGGGGAGAAGGAGGATAAATGGGGAGAAGGAGGAGGAGTTGAGGAGGAGGAGGAGGAGGAGAAGGAGAATAAATGGGAGGAGGAGGAGAAGAAGGATACATGGGGAAGAAGAGGAGGAGGAGGAGGAGGAGGAGGAGGATAAATTGAGAGGAGAAGGAGGATAAATGGGGAGAAGGAGGAGGAGGAGGAGAAGGAGAATAAATGGGGAGGAGGATAAATGGGGAGGAAGAGGAGGAGGAGGAGGAAAATAAATGGGGAGAAGGAATAGGAGGAGGAGGAGGAGGATAAATGGCGAGGAGGAGGAGGAGGAAGAGGAAATGGAGAAGAAGAAGAAGGAGGAGGTAGTGGTTGGTGGTAGGAGGGGAGGAGCAGACTCAAGTTACTGGCGACAATTTGGTGCCGTGACTCCTGGTGACTCACATATCTCTACTGGTGTGACTCCGGTGACTCATAAGTTCTTAAGTGTGAGTCAAGTTTTTATTCTGACTTGTAAGGAGAGAGTGAGATAATGACTCAACTATGTGTGACTGTGAGACTATTATGACTCCCGGCGGTGACTCTTGTAGCTGACTGATAAGTTCTTGAGTGTGAGTCTGAAGTGTGCATTGTAACTTGTAAGCAGAGAGCGAGATTTATTATAGGCCGATTTTTTAAACATGGACTTGGTATAACCTAAGACTAACCATGGCTTTAGACAGACATTTCAGGTTTTTGAACATTTTTTCCGGGGGGTTTGGTTTCAGATGGGTTGAAGAGTAACAAATATCGTATTGGAATTCTTAGAAACCACGACCCTGTCCAACACCCACGTCTTATGATATTATATAACCCCACGGAAAAGTGTTCAAAAACCTGAAATGTCTGTCTAATGCCATGGTTAGTTTTAGGGTAGCCGAAAGTCTTATGTTTAAAAAATCGGCATGACTCAATTATGTGTGACTGTGACTATTATGACTCCCGGCGATGACTCTTGTAGCTTGTGTGGTCGAAGAGACGAGTTGTATGGGTGTTACTTATTGATGAGTGTTGGTGTGTGTGTTGTCGCCTGAGTGGTGTGAGGTGACCTAGCGTGACCTGACCCCCTCTGGTTGTTTCCGGCGATTCGGACACCCCCGCAGGCAGGGAAAGAGGAGAGGGAGGAGGAATAGGAGGAGGAAAGGAAGAAGGAGGGGGAATAGGAGGAGGAGAAGGAAGGGAAGAAGAAGGAGAAGGAAAGGAAGAAGGAGGGAGAGGAAGGAAGGAGAGAGGAGGAGAAGAAGGGGGAGGAGAAAGGAAGGAGGAGGAAGGGGTGTTGAAGGAGGAGAAGAAGGAAAGGAAGAAGGAGGGGGAATAGGAAGGAAAGGAAGAGGAAGGAGAAGGAAAGGAAGGAGGAGAAAGGGGTGTTGAAGGAGGAGAAGGAAGAAAGGAAGGAGGAGGAGAAGAAGGAAAGGAAGGAAGAGGAGGAGGAATAGGAGGAGGAAGAAGGAAGAAGGAGGAGGAAGGGGTGGTGAAGGAGCCAAAGTGTCACCTTCAAGAGTCGAGGGTGCCAGGACCAAAACGGGACAATTATCGTCTTCGAGTTACCAGGATGGACAGCTTGTGTTACCCTCGGCTTGTTATTGCTGCCCTTATACACGTGTGTGGCGGAAGGGCGGCGACGAACGGCGAGGATTTAACCCATTGAGGCCCAGAACGTAATTTACATTGTCATTTGGCTACTCTTTTATACGATTTTAATTAATATAAGCAATATTTTATAGGATATAACCTGTTTAGTATCCTTGTCCACTAGCTTATTCGATATAATCAGTTCCTTTTCGTAATTTTTTGGCTAAACAGACGATTTTATATACTGTAGCAAAGGAAAGATCTGGGCGTGAAGGGATTAAGCTAAACTACGTTATTTATATTAATGTCTTTTTTCCCGGGGTCATAATTCCTTCAGTACTACAATAATGAATGCAAGGGAAGAAAAGTTTAAGTAAGGTAGTAAAGGCTTGACAGAAGAGCCAATCTTTAATTTTGTTACTTCAGGAACTCGCTTGTGTGTGTCTGAAGTGCGGATGTCGTTGGCAATATGATCTCACCGGGATTAATTAGACAGGTGGAACGAGGCGGAGGAGGAGGAGGAGGAGGAAGAGGAAGAGGAAGAGGAAGAGGAGGAGGAAGAGGAAGAGGAGGAGGAGGAGGAGGAGGAGGAGAAGGAGGAGGAGGAGGAAGAGGAGGAGGAGGAGACGAGGAGGAGGAGGAGGAGGAGGAGGCGGAGGCGGAGGTGGCAAGGAGGAGGAGGCGAGGAGGTGGAGGAGGAGGAAGAGAAAGAGGAGGAGGAGGAGGAGGAGGAGGAGGAGGAGGAGGACACGTGACACCTTGAAGAAGAGAAAGGAGAGGTCAGGCGAAATAAAAATGCAGTTGCGGGATGGCAGTGTGGTTTGGCGGAGGTCTTGATTTACCTGGCCCACCTCTCGCTGTCTTTCTACATCTCTAATGGTGTAGTGATCTGTTTTGTTGTATGTCATCTTTGTTGTGTGTGTGTGTGTGTGTGTGTGTGTATGTATGTATGTATGTGTGTGTGTGTGTGTGTGACTGTTTGTGTGTGTGTCTGATACCCACCACTGATCTGATCGACTTAGAATATACCCCTCTATGTGGCATCAGAGTGACCCCTGAGCTCCGCTTGCCTAGGGCCCCCCAGGTGCCCCCATTGACAGATACCGAGTCACGCCACTGCTAATAAAACAATCCAGTCATTTAACAACCTATAACTACGTAGCAAAAAAATTACATCCTCCCCATAATTTACTGCGACGTTGTTAATGAGTTCGAAGTATTAACGAACCCTATCAATAGAAGCTTTAAAGAATACTACAAAACTATACCAACACTATTACTTACATCACATTAATTAACATTTTAAGACTTAGATAACGTTACAGGTCAAAATTATTGGTCAAAGGTCAACAGGTAAGGGCTTGGGAAGGAAATAAGGGAAAGTTTTAGTGTTTCGAAGCAGTGTTGAGCAGAATTGACTTCTTGAGTAATCCGGTCCGAGCGACAGTCGAGGGCGCGCCAGCGCTCAGGCAAGACGTATGTGTGCAGGCAGGCAGCCGGAAGGAGGAAGAAAGACGTGTGTGCAGGCAGCTGGGGGGAGGCAGGGGACGATTTTTGGCCAAACAACGCTGTGTTTTGCTGCTTTTCTTCATATTTCTGCAGCGCCAGTTAAGTAGAGAGAAAGGGAGGGAGTTGAAAAGAGAGAGAGAGGAATGAGTGGTGGCGCCGCTGAGTGAAAGAGGGAGGGAGAGCTTACGTGTGATTTGGTTGTGTTTACCCTCCCTGCAAAGTAATGGTTGTTGCCTCGTCATCTTTCTACCATATACAACGCCAGATCAGCCATAGCAAGTGGCGTAGCTACGGGGGGGAACGTGCCCCCCATGAGAATCCGGAGCCCTTCTCCCTAGGTGCCATCCCCCCTGGCCATGGCGTGCCGTAATCTGCTTGGACCTGTGACTGACGATGTGCATTAATACCCTACTATGTGACATCAGAATGCCCATGAACGCCGCTTGCCATAGTGCCCCCCCCCCCCAATACACAGCTGTGCCCCCTCATGTCCCCCCATTGAACCAGCTACGCCACAGCTTAAATTAATTAACGTTGCTCCGTCAGTAGTGTTTCACTGCCTTACGTCGCGCTGACCTCGGCTTGCAGCGTGCAGCGGCAGGCAGTGTCACCGCTCCACAGATAGATAGATAGATATTTTATAGTCCACAAAAATGCATAAAAAGAAATTACATAATATACCAAAAATTTCTCATAGACCAGAAATTTAGACTAATCAGTAATTAACAAAAGTATTAAGGGTCTAAAAAAAGTTTATGGGAAACGATGAGGCGCCTCAGTATTATTTTCACATAAAAATTATACTTCCATGTAATATATATGTGACATGTCATTTCCTATCAGCTCAACCTAAAAATTCAGCAATACCACTAAAAACAAAAATTTGAAACCAACATCGCATTTAAGATACATAAAATAAGATCACACCCTCACCTGCCTCGCACGGCGGTGACGGGAGGGAAAGCCGCGCCGTCATCACACCTTCTCCGCCCCTGTGTGATTTTTTTAGTCTTGAGAAACGAAAGCACTTACTGTGTCGTGCTCTCTTGACTGTCGTCGTGATCGTCATGGTGATAGTAGTAGTATAGTAGTAGTAGTAGTAGTAATGATAATGGAAGTAGTAGTAGTAGTCGTATCAGTTGTAGTAATGTTCTTACACAGTAGTCAGCGAGAGAATGATGAAGTTCAATATTCCGAGGATCATTTAGTGGGAGAAAGGGAAGGAGGGAAGGCTGTGGGTGGTATTGAAGGGAAGGGGGGGAGAGAGAGAGAAGAGAGAAGAGGAAGAGAAGAGACGATAGAGAGAGAGACAGATGATGAGCAACAGAGAGATGCAGGGAGAGAAGAGAGAGAGAGGTGGGGGGAAGGAGGGGGGTAGTCATGTTCATCGCATGTGTCCCAAACGTGGTGAAAGGGAAAACAAATAAAGTTATTATTGTCATTACTACTATTACTACTTCCACCACCACCATTACTACTGCTGCAGGGAACACACTAAATAAATGTAATAGATGTTTCATAGATTTGCAGATTTATACATCAAAGACATCATTATGACATCAGTAATATTGTAGAATGTTATGTCAGGCCATTTGTGAGTCCATGGTATGTCTTGATGGAAGGATGGATGTGGTGTGGCCTGAAGGAGACAAGGAGAATGTTTGAATGTAGTAAGAGTTATAAGAGTTGGGTGGAGAGGTGCGGTTATAGTTAGGGTCAAGGAAGAGAGAGAGAGAGAGAGAGAGAGAGAGAGAGAGAGAGAGAGAGAGAGAGAGAGAGAGAGAGAGAGAGAGAGAGAGAGAGAGAGAGAGAGAGAGAGAGAGAGAGAGAGAGCAATGAGGAAGGGACAACAGAGAGAGAGAGAGAGAGAGAGAGACAGGCTGACTGAGGTAAACATTAGGTCAGGTCATGTGAGGTCATTGTGAGTGACTAGAACTAATTCACTTTGTTTCAGGGGACTCAAGTATCAGTCGCCTGCCGGAAGTACACCCGAGGTCACCTGAGGTCAAGCTGTGTGTCGCCCGTCCGGCTGTCTGTGTGGGGTTTACGAGTCACTCTACTTGAAGTGTCGTATTGAAAAATGTAAGACAAATGAGTATAAAAGGTGGTATACGTTATAGACATTATGCATTATTTATTTTGACTTATTACCTCATAGACAAATGAGTATAAAAGGTGGTATAAAGGTTTTATACTCAAGTGTCGTATTGAAGGAGAGAAGCAACACTGCATATCCATCATTATGAAGGTAAGGTTTCATGTTTACGTGAGATGCTATGTAGAGTCATCTGATGCCAGCTTGTCGTGCCACATACTTGCATTCCCCTAAAGGCCGTGTCACACTGTCACTTTTTCCGGCATCTTTTGGTATTTTGCTACATTTGATGCCCGTAGTGGTGGTAAAAAATGCACGTTTCGTCACACGGCGTTTCGGCTACGAGCAACTTCTGGGACCCAAAACAAACACTATAGCAGCCAGATGAAGTCTTCTTGCACGATCCATAGTGTTGGTTTTGGTCGCAGGTCCCGAAAGATGTCCGTAGAAGATGCTCGTAGCAGAAACGCCGTGTGACGACACGCACATTTCTTGCCGCCACTACGGGCATCAAATGGTAGCAAAATACCAAAAGATGTCGGAAAAATGTACCTTGTGACACGGCCTTAAACACCCCGAGGTAAACCCCTCCCTTCCTTGCCCCTTACCACGCCATCTTGGTCTCTTCAAAGGACGCTAACCACTTTCCTCGTATTGGTAAAATATCTCGCTTCATTTGTATACCCTCGTCTACCCTTACAGGAGTGAAGGATTGCCCTCAGCTACTGCCTGGATTGTGAGGTCATCTCCTTGGCCTGTGTCCCGGACCTATCCCTGCGAGGTGACCAAGAGCTGCAGCATGGAAGGAGACACGCAGAAATTACCTCCACCCAGCTGGGGATTTAAAGCCACGCCCTCAGGAGCCTTATGGTTGCGAGCTGACTGTCCCCACCACACCACACCACCACCATCAGGCTCACCACACCACACCACACCACACCACACCACCACCACCATCAGGCTCACCACACCACACCACCACCATCAGGCTCACCACACACCACTACCACCACCAGGTAAGTGCAGAGACAAAAGCATGTCAAGTATTGGAAAAGCATAATTTAAAAAGGAAATAGGGAAAAACTGGTTCACAAATAGGGCGGTAAATGATTGGAGTGGACTCAGTCGTCAGGTGGTCAGTGCGGAGTCGATAGGGAGCTTTAAAAGGAGGCTAGACAGTTTCATGGATGGGGATGAAAGGTGGATGTAGGTAGTGTTAAGTAACAAGAACTACCACGTGTAGGTCTCGCGGACTCTTATAGCTCCCTTATGTAAGTCATTATGATGAGTTCTTAAAGCTTTCTACAGCTGATGGCATTCACTCTCAACACATTAATATTAATAAGTCCTGCAATCACCCTCTCAAGGTCATGAATCAATATCAGACAGTGTGCTAAGGTTAAATCTTTTATTTAATTGTACAAAACTTTGTGGACTTTGTAGAGTCCTAATTTGCTGCCACAGTGAGAAACCTGAACAATTGTGACTGTCTACCACTGGCTTAAGTATCCTGAGCCACGCCCGCATATTCCCGTTTTCTGGAAGAGTATGTGGCGTTTACTCTTGAACACGTCAGGTTAGGTTACGTTAGGTTACGGATAGGGTAGGTTAGGTTTTCCTGGCCAATTAGTAGTAACTTTGCGTGGGAATCACAATGAGGGTATTTTCGAGAAGTTCCTGTGGTTAGTTTCGGAGCTACACCCAAGCGTCTTCACTCAGGAACCACATACTCGCATAGAGAACGGGAATATGCGACCCGCCCTGCCTTGTACTAGTGTGAGGGGCGCCTCTAAATAATGGGAAGCATTTCACTCTTAAAAGCTACAAAGGGCAATCACATCATTGAAGACCTTACAAGTGAAGAGACGTTTTTAACTAACTTTACAATGAGGTATTTCACTTAGGAAACAAAACCAGAGATAAAATGTTCTCACACTTATACACACAGGCTATTAAAAGCTTGGTAATAATAATAATTTGTAAGAATTTGATAAGATAATAACTTGTATTTACATCAGCTGTCCTTTCACAAAGTCAACAAGACTAGTCTAGATTTATAACAATTGCTTAAATAAGTAAAATATTTGTTTTCATTATACTTAGACTGTTCATAAGCAAAAATCTTCATGCATTCGTACTTTATCATCTAAAAATCTAAACTTTTATACCGTCCATAACGCTATAGTCGCCACTGTACTAATATCGCCAGGCGCCATATATTATGAATTCATCACTACAGATTTGTATGTACCACTGAAGAGGCATGCACAGTACTTTATATTATGTACATGTCTTTAATAGCACATACAAGTCTGTAGTGATGCTAAAAGTGACTTTAGTGCAACGGAGACTATAGTGTTATTGACGGTAGATTCATTACTGACTCATCTTAGAGCTAATCACAGGTAACACACACACACACACACACACACACACACACACACACACACACACACACACACACACACACACACACACACACACACACACACACACACACACCAAGCACAAAATAAAACATGCTTTCACACTCCATCATTCCTGCACTACATCTATTTGTCCTAAATTATCAAGTTTTCAACAACACTATGGAATGACCTTAAACTAATCAAATAGATGCCAATATTTATCACTGCAATGGAAGGATTTTCTAGATTTTAAAGAAATCCACGCTGGGAGCAACAGACATTGGCCGTAGCAAGAGTCATGATGAAGGCCGATGACTTCTTGGTACGGGCCATTGCTTGCTTAAGGGAAATGAAAATGATTGAAATCTTTAAAATCACACAGTCTTGAAAGGCTTACAGCTACTGTTGCCATGTGAATCAGAATGAAGTCAGGGGAAAATCATAGCAAGGTAGTCGACAATTCCTTTTCAAAAGGCGATAATGTCAAAAATCTTTAAAATATACCAAAGTTAAAAAATATATATTGAAAGTTAGAAGTAAACCAGCTAAGAATGTCCAAGTTTAAAAGATAAAGGTTCAAGATTTCAAACAATGAGTGAGCGGACAGATAGGAGAGATTGATTGATTTGATTGATTTAATGCCAAAAAAGGTGAATGTGCCAGACATCAGAGGTCACATGGCACCAGATAGGAGAGGGTAGCAGCAGATGCACCTCTAAGAAAATACTCTGTTTCAGGGGTTTTGTTGGTGGAGCAGAGCGAGGAGTGCGGCGACCAGCAGCAGCAGGGCGGGAGGGGCAGCCCCGGCGCCGCCACCACAGGTCAGGCCCTCGTGCTGCATCTGGAACTTGATCTGGTTCGGGTACTGACACTCCACATCTGAAGACAAGGAAGAGGCTGTGGGCGTGTTGCCGGGTGGACACGATGGCAGAGCGAAGATGAAATTTAAGGCCAAAATGAAATTGTAGACGTATTACAAAGAAATTATGTACATATTACGCATCACGAAGCAAATAGTGAAGTGAAAGTCCCAGGGCTGTAGTGTGGGGGCTTGTGCTACCATACATAACACTATAGTCGCCAGTCACTCGCCACTGCACTAATGTCGCCAGGCGCCATATATTACCAAATTTAGCATACTTAGACTTATGTGCCACTGAAGACATGTTGTAGTGTGATGTACATAATATAAACTACTGTGCATGCGTCTTCAGTGACACATACAAGTCTGTAGTGATGCTAAAATTGGTAATACATGGCGACATTAGTGCAGTGGCGAGTGACTGGCGACTATAGTGTTATGTACGGCAGGCACACTCTATGCTGACGTCACCGTGTGCACCTGTTGGCGTCGCATTACTTAACGCAGCCCTTGCCTGAAGACGCTATCAGTGACGCCCGAGTGCTTAGTGTAGAGAGTAGTAATGCATTTCAAGACTTCAGTATTAGCCATGTTTTAGTGAGTTCTTATAGTATGTCCTAACAGTGCACCTATAGTCATAACTGTATGTCCTAACAGTGCACCTATAGTCATAACTGTATGTCCTAACAGTATATGTATGCATAAATGTAATGTAAAACTACATCTAAATAAAGTTTGTCCCAACACAGTACTCTGTTTATCATTAATACTTCCAATCACTCTGTCTCCGGCGAGGCTTGCAGGCATTTATGTCGAAAATACCTCAGAGTCTCTCCGGAGATTGATTGGAAAGAAAAAAATATAATATAAATAATATTCTTGACATTAAATTTACTTTGCCATCTCCGTTAGACTTTTAAGAATTCCCCACCAAAGTTCTGGCACCGTACCTTGGCAGTGGGCGTTGGTTCGTATGTTGGAGCCGGTGACAGCCAGGTAGATGGCGTCGCAGCCCTCCACCCAGCGGTCACATAGGTGCCACCACTCCAGGGTGGCGGTGTCGCTACACAGTTTGTCCGCCACATTGCTCTCCACTCTGACGCTGGTTCTGCTGGCGCATATGCTCACGTCACCTTCCGTCACCTGAAAGTAAAAGGAAGGGATTAAAAACTACTGCCTGCTAACTGTTTACTTCACCTCAAAGTAAAGGAAGGGATTAATAACTACTGCCTGCTAACTGTTTACATCACCTCAAAGTAAAGGAAGGGATTAAAAACTACTGCCTGCTAACTGTTTACGCCACCTCAGAGTAAAGGAAGGGATTAATAACTACTGCCTGCTAACTGTTTACATCACCTCAAAGTAAAGGAAGGGATTAAAAACTACTGCCTGCTAACTGTTTACATCACCTCAAAGTAAAGGAAGGGATTAATAACTACTGCCTGCTAACTGTTTACATCACCTCAAAGTAAAGGAAGGGATTAATAACTACTGCCTGCTAACTGTTTAAGGGGAGCGTCACACGAGTATTTCCGAAAAAAATCATGACAATCTACTGATAATTAAGAAATAGTGTGACGCTACCCTTAACCCCTTCACGCCCAGATCTTTCCTTGGCTGTCTATAATTGTATGTTGTCAAGCCATAAAATTAAGAAAAGTCACTTAATATACCAAATTAGCTAGTAGACAAGGATACTAAACAGGTCATATCTATAAAATATTGCTTATAGTCACTAAAAATTGTCTAATGGTACCCAAATTACAATGGAAATTACGTTCTGGGCCTCAAGGGGTTATAAAGGTTCATATTTCTCAAGCCGAGGAAATACTAAGTACTTATATATATTATGCTAAGTATAATATTCACCTTTAGTACTACTTGTTCAGAGAAGCGGAAGTAGTTAGGAGCAATCTTGATGTAGGTAGTGAAGTTAGGGGTGATGTAGCCGGTGTAGATGTGGCTGCTCTCGGCGACATTGGTGAAGTTACCATTGTCAGGGTCACAGGCCGGGTAGGTGAATAGGGTCGGAACTGTTGGGAGAGAGCGGCATGAACATAAGAAAACATTTTGGCCTTACGATCAATCCATCTGTTATATAAATGAGTGTGGGTCTGTTCAATGGAGGGATGTTATGTACGCTGATCTGTGTAGCTCTGTAGTGTGTAGACGCTGTATTTGATTATAGTGAACATAAAAACATAAGAAAATATGGAAGCTACAAGAGGCCGCGAGACCTACACGTGGTAGTTCCTGTTACTTAACACTACCTACATCCACCTTTCATCCCTATCCATGAATTTATCCAGCCTCCCTTTAAAGCTCCCTAATGACTCCGCACTAACTACCTGTCTACTGAGTCCATTCCAATCATTCACCACCCTATTTGTGAACCAGTTTTTCCCTATTTCTTTTTTAAATTACACTTTTCCAGCTTGAATCCGTTACTTCTTGTTCTACCCTGGTTACTAGCCGTAAGAACTTTTCAGAAATGTTACCCTCAATAACACTATAGTCGCCACAGTGCACTAATGTGTTAACTATAACTACATAATAATACTATATAACTATAACTATAATACATTTAACAACAACTAATGTGTATAACTATAGTGTTCTTGATGGTAGAAACAAGGTTGCAATGTTGGATTCATAAGCTGTAAACTATTGCAGCAAGAAGGGACCCGTCTTATCAAGTGTCCGCCACTCATGACTGCTTGACGCTCACACAGCACAATGGCAAGGGGTGCAAGTCAGTTCGTACACAAGTTGTTTCGTGCACCAGTAGATTCGTACACCAAAAAGTAGTTTTGTAGTCTATATGAAACCATAGTCGTTTCGTACACTCAGCTCAGAGTTGAACTTGATTACTAGAGTTACGAAATGACACCAGGTATGTACGAAATAACTCAAAATTAGTGTACGAATCAACTAACGAAACCTGGGTGCGAAACTCCCTGTAACCGTAAACACAGCGGCAGAGTATTGGATGCATGTAATAGCCTTCAAAGGAGTACATCATTATAAACTGTAGTAAAAGTCCAATGTGCCTCCAGGCCCAACACTATACAGGGTGCCATGCAATACTATGTACACACTGCATTATACCTGGCTTAGCACATACGGGTTCTTCATTATTTTATGTATTAATTATAAGTAGTTAATTAAGCCTGTCTGGACGTAATAGCTATCATTACAGGCCACACACTAGGGCACACTTCTCCCTGCACTGTAAGCAAGAAGAAACACGTCAGGGAGTGCTGATGAAAGAGGCCAGACTCCCGACCCACAACTGAACTGAACTGATAGTAATCTTTTGCCCTCACACACACTACTCCCTGCACTGTAATATTTTGCCCTCACAGCCTCTGAACAAGTCTGAATGCTTGTTGCTTACGTTCCCTGATCCTGGTGGCGAGGGTGCGGGCAAAGGCCACCATGTCCTGGCCGCTGTTGGTGAAGTAGTCCTTGTTGGGGTCCACCATCAGGCCGTTGAAGGAACCGCGACTCTTGCCCACAAACAGGAAGTACACATCTGCCACACAACAAAGGGGATGTTAGATGCTCTGTTCTCACACAGCACGCATCACCACCATCAATATTAACCCCTTGTGTCACCGCTGCCTCCCAGAGCAAGGCTGGGATGTCTCGCCTCTACGTCTGACTTTCTCTATCCTAATCAAGTTTAAATGTCACATAAATCTATATATTTACAAATCCTCTGCAATATTTTTCACCCGCCTTTCACTCAAATTCATCCTCTTGCAATACATTTTCCTTGGTGTACATTTTTCTCACGTTTACATAATATATACATGTCCCTGTAGCCTCCATATAAATGTATCCAATAATACACCCATACTCATGCATAGCTACACACTTCTTTTCTCCAAATAGTAGTGTTCATTTCTGAAGCTTGGAAAGACCTGCATCGTGTGGAGAACCTAAAGGTGTGTGATGTGTGTGTACATCATCAGGGTGTTAGCATAGCATGTAGTACTGACATACCATCACGATATGCCCAAGGGTGGCATACTACCTCCAAGGCCATTCCCACAGTAGTTTATTGCTTATTAGCTGAACAATGTATATTTGTCCTGTCGCCACCACTCACCTGGGAATTTTAACTTGAAATCATCCATCAGCTTCTGAAACTCCTCTTGCTGCGGCACACTGTTGGGGGCGTTCCATAGCACCACCTGCAACACACAACACCATTAACAACACACACACACACACACACACCACCATCAACACACACACACACACACACACCACCATCAACAACACACACACACACACACCACCATCAACACTTCCTTGCTGCACATTAAGGGCTCCTTCACATGATTTATTGCTGACCGTCAACAACACTATAGTCGCCACGCCACTAATGTCGCCAGGCGCCATATATTACAAATTTTAGCATCACTACAGACTTGTATGTGCCACTGAAGAGGCATGCACAGTAGTTTGTATTGTGTATGTGTCTTCAGTGGCACACGCACAAGTCTGTAGTCATGGAAAAATGTGTAATATATGGCGCCTGGCGACATCAGTGCAGTGGCGACTATAGTGTTGTTGACGGTAATATTAACTTTTATGACAGTACTACTTTTATAATTAAATAACATAAAGAATATATGTTAGGGTAATACCTACCCCGCCAGCATTACTATACCATGCCCAGCGGTGCAGCTCTGGTCTCTGATACCAAGAACCTGCAATTCTCAACCTTCTGGACCTTGCAAAATTCAGAAACAGAGAACTGTTAATGTTTCTGGTACGGAGCCATGGGGACCAACACATAACTCATAGCCATCTCTCACAGTGCCAGTAGTAGCATGGAAGTCGCCCAAGACAATGAGTGTGTCCCGAGGAGGATACTGGTCTAATACAGAGTCAAGTTTGGCGTAGCACATCTCCTTCTCTTCAGTTTTGCGCACCTCGGTAGGAGCGTACACTGCAACAAGAGACATGAAACCCAGAGTGTGTTTCATCCTCACCCGCATTATACGCTCATCAACCGGAGTAACCTCAACAATTGACAGCTGCAGTTTGCTGGAGATGCCTGTAGCTACTCCCCGGACATGGTCGCCATTGCTCATGCCGGACCAGTAGTAGGTGTAACCCCCACTGCTAGTCTCGCCACTGCCAGGCCTCCTCGTCTCAGAGTCTCACTATATCCACCCTCAGCCTACTGAGCTCGCCCGATAGGAGAGGTAGTCAACGGTCGTCTGAGAGGCTCAGAACGTTCCACGAGCCCACACGAAGAACCCTCCAGAGGTTTATCCCAGGAGTGAAAAAATAATGCTGGCGGGGTAGCTAAGGAGATCGACCACGTCCTCGTTGGTACTCGTTGGAGGATCCTCCAGAACTGCAGGGTTCACCGGAGTGCTGAGTTCTTTTCAACAGACCACAGACTTGTTGTTGCTACACTTAAGCTTCATGTCAAGTCCAGAAGAATCTCAAGAGGTAACCATACTGTAGGACTTGACATGTGCCCATGAGTATGCAGTGGCAGTCTCAAATGCCAGTATGTAATGGGTGGCAGCCCCTCACCTGAGCGTTGGCCGAGGCATTGTTGACGTCGCTCCACAGGTGGTTGTAGAAGTCAAGGTAGTAGGCCGTGAGTCCTGACATGACCACCAGCATGTCCGAGCCCGACCCATAGCTGTCTGAAAGGTGATACAAACATATAATAATGATGATAATAATAATAATAATAATTTTAATATCACCCGGAGGCATACAGGTAAAAAAGTAACAAGACAAAGAGTTAACATAATTACTAGAGCAAAATGTACATAATAAAGGCACATGGCATGAATACATATATAAGTGGATGACATTCTCTTCCTGGTGGTTACATATGAACATAAGAAAATAAGGAAGCTACAACAGGCTGTGAGACCTACACGAGGTAGTTCCTGTTACTTAACACTACCTACATCCACCTTTCATCCCCATCCATGAAATTGTCTAGCCTCCTTTTAAAACTCCCTATTGACTCTGCACTAACTACTGACGACTGAGTCCATTCCAATCATTTACCACCCTATTTGTGAACCAGTTTCTCCCTATTTTAAATCTATGCTTTTCCAGTTTGAATCTGTTACTTCTTGTTCTACCCTGATGACTAGCTGAAGTGATTATTCCTTCCAAGGCAATGTTCCTCAGTGGACCGAACTATGCATAAGAAAATAAGGAAGCTACAAGAGGTGCGAGACCTACACGTGGTAGTTCCTGTAAATGCATGGATGGGATCAAGGCAAGACTGCTCTGCCATGGCTTAACCCCTTGAGGCCCAGAACGTATATTTCCATTGTAATTTGGCGACCATTATAGACGATTTTAATGAATATAGACTATTTCATATATATATCCCCTGTATTCTACCCTTGTCCACTTGCTAATTGGTATATGTTATGATACTTTTCGTAATTTTATGGCTAACATTGGACGATTTTATATAGCAAAGAAAAAATCTGGGCTTGAAGGGGTTAATATCACCTAGAGTCTTAAAGAGCAGACATCACAAGACATATAGATAGACAGATGTTACCAACCCTATTAACTCCTTCACGCCCAGATCTTTCCTTGGCTATATGAAATTGTCTGTTATTAGCCACAAAACTACAAAAACGTAACTAAATAAACCAAATTAGCTAATGGACAAGGATATGAAACAGGTCATAGCTATTAAATATTGCTTATAGTCACAAAAAATTGTCTAATGATGGTCAAATTACAATGGAAATTACGTTCTGGGCCTCAAGGGGTTAAGTTTGGCTATGATACTGGAGGTGTTTCTGAAGTTTCATTTGATATTTAAGCAGTTTCATTTGATGTTTAAGCAGTTTCATTTGATATTTAAGCAGTTTCATTTGATGTTTAAGCAGTTTCATTTGATATTTAAGCAGTTTCATTTGATATTTAAGCAGTTTCATTTGATATTTAAGCAGTTTCATTTGATGTTTAAGCAGTTTCATTTGATATTTAAGCAGTTTCATTTGATATTTAAGCAGTTTCATTGATATTTAAGCAGTTTCATTTGATATTTAAGCAGTTTCAGTTGATATTTAAGCAGTTTCATTTGATATTTAAGCAGTTTCAGTTGATATTTAAGCAGTTTCATTTGATATTTAAGCAGTTTCATTTGATATTTAAGCAGTTTCATTGATATTTAAGCAGTTTCAGTTGATATTTAAGCAGTTTCAGTTGATATTTAAGCAGTTTCATTTGATATTCAAGCAGTTTCATTTGATATTTAAGCAGTTTCAGTTGACATTTAAGCAGTTTCATTTGATATTTAAGCAGTTTCATTTGATATTTAAGCAGTTTCATTTGATATTTAAGCAGTTTGTTGATATTTAAGCAGTTTCATTTGATATTTAAGCAGTTTCATTTGATATTTAAGCAGTTTCATTTGATATTTAAGCAGTTTCAGTTGATATTTAAGCAGTTTCAGTTGATATTTAAGCAGTTTCAGTTGATATTAAGCAGTTTCAGTTGATATTTAAGCAGTTTCATTGATATTTAAGCAGTTTCAGTTGATACTTAAGCAGTTTCAGTTGATACTTAAGCAGTTTCAATTGATACTTAAGCAGTTTCAGTTGATACTTAAGCGCCACTTCATACCCTGTTATCTAAAGTCTAACCCTATCTTATTGTCAACAGATTACAAGAAACCCTGACCTGTCCTGCCAGTAACACCACCTCCACTTTGGGTCAAGACTCAGGAGGCAGCCAGACAGTCACTCACTTGTTGTGCTCTCGGAGAAGTTGCTGCCCCAGTCCGCCACGTTGCTGAAGTTGGTCATGGGGAAGATCCACTTGGCGCTCTTGCCGTCCAGGACTCCGAGACGCGACCGGTCCACCCCCACGTCCAGCAGCTGCCCCAGGTGTCTGTAGAGGCGCTAACTATCAGACACTATAATAATAATAATAAGGATTTTATTATCGCCCGGAGGCATACAGGCAAAAAAACAAAGCAACAAGAAGACACAGAGCTAACTTAAGTACTAGAGCAAAACAAAAAATACATAATATAGGCCCATTAGGGGACATAGTATCAAAGTGCATATAGTACATAGGGTATACATACATGGACACCTGTGCTACCCCACATTCTGCACAAACAGCAGACTATGGTTCGCTGTCACCAACTATCAGACACAAGGGTTCGCTGTCACCACATAGATAAGAACATAAGAAAATAAGGAAGCTACAAGAAGCCATAAGACCTACACATGGTAGTTCCTGTAAAGAGTGCAGACTGGCAAAGATGATGAAGCTTTTAATTCCTAGAGACCCAGAACGTAATTTCCATTGTAATTTGGGTAACATTAGACGATTTTTAGTAAATATAAGCAATGTTTTATAGATATGACCTGTTTAGTATCCTTGTCCACTAACTAATTTGATATATTCAGTTACTTTTTGTAATTTTATGGCTCGACAACATACAATTTTTTATAGCAAAGGAAAGATCTGGGCGTGAAGGGTTAAACTATACAAAAATTTTATTGTTTTGTAAATAATTAAGAAAATGATAAATTTGTGAATATCAGAAATTGCTGACTGTCTTAAAAAGTGTGAAATATCTTTAAATACCTGTAAGTGCATCAGGCATAAATAATCCAGGGTTACATTTGTATTTCCATTATTTTCTACGCGACAACTAATAGCTATCACAGATAACACTATAGTCGCCAGTCACTCGCCACTGCACTAATGTCGCCAGGCACAATATACTACAAATTTTAGCATCACTACAGACTTTTATGTGCCACTGAAGACATGTAGTGTGATGTATATAATATAAACTACTGTGCATGCCTCTTCAGTGGTACATACAAGTCTGTAGTGATGCTAACATTTGTAATATATGGCGCCTGGCGACATTAGTGCAGTGGCGACTATAGTGTTATTGACGCTACCTAACTGACTCTGCAGGAACAAAGTTAGCCAAGGACACAGGTAGCCAAGGACACTCACTATATAGCTATTATCAATTATTTGCTTTAGTACTTAAGTTCATTCCCTCGTCTATATTATTATGTTGTTGTTTTTCTTGTATGTCTTCGGGTGAGAATAAAATGAGTATTATTATCATTATTGTTATTATTACTCACGCCATGTAGTCGCGCTCCTTCTGCATCTCTGTCTCGCCTCCCTCGTAGCCGTACACCGCCAGCAGGTCTACTCGGTTCTCCGCCAGGACCTGGCTCGAGGTGTAGGTCGGGCAGCGGTCGAACTCAGAGTAGTCGTAGCTGTCTGTAACGAAGGAGCGGGAGTGTTAGAAGCCAGAAGAGGAGGAGGTAGAAACTATAGCAGTGAACGGGGATGTAATAGAAGAAGTGAAACAGTTTTGCTATCTTGGTGACATGTTAGATGAGTGTTTGAAGCCAGAAGAAGAGGAGGAGGTAGAAACTATAGCAGTGAATGGTGATGTAATAGAAGAAGTAGTCGTAGCTGTCTGTAATGAAGGAGCAGGAGTGTTTGAAGTTTGAAATATATATAAGAAGAGTTACTATGTATAACGATTGCTAAGTGATTACGATGTTCTAAATATCAGTGTGTTTGAAGAGGATCTGGCAGCATTAGGCATTGAAGAAGCTGAAGCAATGGAGAGAGATAGATGGAAGCGTATCATCGGCCGTCTAACCTCATTAAATATTATGGGAAAAATTGACGTTAAACAGAAAGAAGAAGAAGAAGAAGAAAAAGAAGGGAGAGCAGAAGGGTAATTTCCTTAGACTGAGAATGTTGAGAATGGATTGAGATAGGAGCGTGTGTGGCTAATCAACCCCTTGAGACCCAGAACGTAATTTCCATTGTAATTTGGGTACCATTAGACAATTTTTAGTGAATATAAGAAATGTTTTATAGATAATAAATATGACCTGTTTAGTATCCTTGCCTACTAACTAATTTGGTATATTCAGTTACTTTTCGTAGTTTCATGGTTAACAACAGACGATTTGATATAGCAAAGGAAAGATCTGGGCGTGAAGGGGTTACTACACAGACCAAAATCCAACTATTCACCAAGAGTTGTCGCCATATGAAAGACAAATATTCTGGAAGTGAGAAGCAAATGATCTGATACGTTACTATAACACTTGACTTTTTATTTATTTATTTATTTTCATTTTTATATATATTTTTTTATATTTGTGCCTATAGCGTCTGTAGGCAGTGGCTTTTAACCCCTTGAGACCCAGAACGTAATTTCCATTGTAATTTGGGTACCAATAGACGATTTTAGTGACTATACGCAACATTTTACAGCTATGACCTGTTTAGTATCTTTGTCCACTACCTAATGTGCTATATTCAGTGACTTTTCGTAATCTTATGGCCGACAACATACAATTTTTTTCTAGCAAAGGAAAGATCTGGGCGTGAAGGGGTTAAGGCTCCACTACTACTTAGCTAACAACAATGAGTACAGGGAAACAGGAATGCACAATAGGGAAAACAGAAATAACATCTGAAAATATTAAACCCTGGGAAAGCTGAGGTGGGAAAATAATAATGTGTCCTTGAAATGGTAACATTATTAATATTTTCATCATTAATTGAAAGGTAGGTTACATAAATGGGGATGCCTTATTAGACAGTAAACACTCTAATTTGAACTAATAAAGGGGGGAACCTGGGTGGAATTAGCCAAAAGTCTGAATTATCCGATGGTTACGTCTAGACCCTCCACACAATAAGAAGTCACTCAAACATGCCTAAACAGTACAGGTTGTATTACTTGTACTCACCAAAACCATCGTATTTATACTATAATTATAAGTACACACACTTACATAAGTAAGAACATAAGTAAATAAGGAAGCTACAAGAGGCCGCGAAACCTACACGTGGTAGTTCCTGTTACTTAACACTACCTACATCCACCTTTCATCTTCATCCATGAGATTATCTAGCCTCCTTTTAAAGCTCCCTATTCCCCTATTCACTCCCAACACTATCACTCAGGAGGAAACTTCACCAAGCTTCACCTTAGCTTCATCCATTTATATATACTAAAAACAAAGATTTCTGGGTTTCCCAAGTCACACCATAGACATCTTGGATGATTAATACCTATGCATATATAGGAGAAAGAGCTTATGTTTTGTTGGAAGTAGCGATCAAACCAATACTTCACTCCTTTCTAGTTTTCTACTGTCACAGTATATAATCTGCTTGTTACCTCATGATAATAATAATAAAACTCACTCCATCAATAGAACTTACTCAAACTAATGCAAAAACAGCACAGATTGTATTTTGGTATCACAAAACCACATATTATACTATAATTTAGTACAAAAAACTCTCTTTACCTCATGATAATAATAATAACACTCACTCCATTCAATAACAACTCACTCAAACATGCCAAAACAGCACAGATTGTATTACTTGTACTCACCAAAACCATCATATTTATACTATAATTATAAGTACACACACTTCTACCACATGATAATAATAATAACACTCACTCCATTCAATAAGAACTCACTCAAACATGCCAAAAAAGAAAGACAAATAAGTTCTTACCGACAAAGCTGGTTACTGCGTTCCATGCCAGCCTGAGGGCGTCCTTAAATGCCCTTTCAATGAGGGAGAAATCGTCCCTGTACTGTTGCATCTTGTCCCGGACGGTGGCAATCTTCCCGGAGAATACGTACATGTAGTTCAGCGCCTGAAATAATAGGGATTAAAATTTATTACATGAAAACCCGAATACAATTATAAGCTCATTTAAACCAGAAAAGACAGATTCTTAAAAGCATGATTAGGTTTATAATAAAATTCCTATCAAAGTCTGCTTCTCACATATCAAAGCCTGCCTCTCACATATCAAAGCCTGCTTCTCACATATCAAAGTCTGCTTCTCACATATCAAAGTCTGCTTCTCACATATCAAAGTCTGCTTCTCACATATCAAAGCCTGCCTCTCACATATCAAAGTCTGCTTCTCACATATCAAAGCCTGCTTCTCACATATCAAAGTCTGCTTCTCACATATCAAAGTCTGCTTCTCACATATCAAAGTCTGCTTCTCACATATCAAAGCCTGCTTCTCACATATCAAAGTCTGCTTCTCACATATCAAAGCCTGCTTCTCACATATCAAAGTCTGCTTCTCACATATCAAAGCCTGCCTCTCACATATCAAAGCCTGCCTCTCACATATCAAAGCCTGCCTCTCACATATCAAAGTCTGCTTCTCACATATCAAAGCCTGCTTCTCACATATCAAAGTCTGCTTCTCACATATCAAAGCCTGCCTCTCACATATCAAAGTCTGCTTCTCACATATCAAAGCCTGCTTCTCACATATCAAAGTCTGCTTCTCACATATCAAAGCCTGCTTCTCACATATCAAAGCCTGCCTCTCACATATCTAAGTCTGCTTCTCACATATCAAAGTCTGCTTCTCACATATCAAAGTCTGCCTCTCACATATCAAAGTCTGCCTCTCACATATCAAAGTCTGCTTCTCACATATCAAAGCCTGCTTCTCACATATCAAAGTCTGCTTCTCACATATCAAAGCCTGCCTCTCACATATCAAAGCCTGCTTCTCACATATCAAAGCCTGCTTCTCACATATCAAAGCCTGCCTCTCACATATCTAAGTCTGCTTCTCACATATCAAAGTCTGCTTCTCACATATCAAAGTCTGCTTCTCACATATCAAAGCCTGCTTCTCACATATCAAAGCCTGCCTCTCACATATCAAAGCCTGCCTCTCACATATCAAAGCCTGCCTCTCACATATCAAAGCCTGCCTCTCAAATTATCAAAGTCTGCTTCTCACATATCAAAGTCTGCTTCTCACATATCAAAGTCTGCTTCTCACATATCAAAGCCTGCCTCTCACATATCAAAGCCTGCCTCTCACATATCAAAGCCTGCCTCTCACATATCAAAGTCTGCTTCTCACATATCAAAGCCTGCCTCTCACATATCAAAGCCTGCCTCTCACATATCAAAGCCTGCCTCTCACATATCAAAACCTGCCTCTCACATATCAAAGCCTGCCTCTCACATATCAAATTTCACCTCGCTTAAAAATAATAGACTATAGGTTAGTAGTCTACGCTTAACCCCTTCACGCCCAGATCTTTCCTATGCTATATAAAATTGTCTGTTGTTAGCCATACAATTACGAAAATGTAACTTAATATAAAAAAATTCTAGTGGACAGGGATACTAAACAGGTCATATCTCTTAAAACATTGCTTATATTGATTAAAATAGTCTAATGGTATCCAAATTACAATGCAAATTACGTTCACGTTAAAAGAGCACGTTAAGAGCATCACGTTACCTGTTCTTCAATGAGTGCAAGGTCCAGACTCCTGAAGGCTGCCATCCTGTTGCACGCTTTGTAGTCAGGGTAGTTAGGGAGGCCATGGTCGCTGTAGTACATCCTCAAGGCCTCGGACAGACTCAGCTGATTGTTGCTCGACTCCATCAGGACTTTCTGGATCAACAAACCTGAAGGCAAAAGATACATAGAAATAGGAACTCCTGTCATGGCCTTGTCATGGCCATATTTTTGTAATTGGTTCATTTATAGCCATAATATGACACAGATGAAGACACAAAATTACACAGACTCTCCAGATAGCCCCTTCTAACTTTCCTGAAATCATGGATGAAGAAATGTAAGTACTAACGCCCCCAGAAGTCTGTAAATTAAAAAAAAACTTTGTCCTGGCGACTTTAGTGTTATCTACAGTAGGGCTTACCACCTGTGCCCTCAAGGAAAAACATAATAGCCTACAGGCATTATAGGCTTCAACGTAGAAAAATAAATAAAATAATAATAATAATAATAATAATAATAATACTTGCTACACATTAGGTATCTGCAAACGGTGGATAGAATGTCCCCTCACTGTCAATGCCTGCAAAGACCTCGGCGCGTGTCAAGTAGGGAATGTTAGAATGTCCCCTCACTGTCAATGCCTGCAAAGACCTCAGCGCATGTCAAGTAGGGAATGTTAGAATGTCCCCTCACTGTCAATGCCTGCAAAGACCTCGGCGCGTGTCAAGTAGGGAATGTTAGAATGTCCCTCACTGTCAATGCCTGCAAAGACCTCGGCGCATGTCAAGTAGGGAATGTTAGAATGTCCACTCACTGTCAATGCCTGCAAAGACCTCGGCGCATGTCAAGTAGGGAATGTTAGAATGTCCACTCACTGTCAATGCCTGCAAAGACCTCGGCGCATGTCAAGTAGGGAATGTTAGAATGTCCACTCACTGTCAATGCCTGCAAAGACCTCGACGCATGTCAAGTAGGGAATGTTAGAATGTCCACTCACTGTCAATGCCTGCAAAGACCTCAGCGCATGTCAAGTAGGGAATGTTAGAATGTCCACTCACTGTCAATGCCTGCAAAGACCTCAGTGCGTGTCAAGTAGGGAATGTTAGAATGTCCACTCACTGTCAATGCCTGCAAAGACCTCGGCGCGTGTCAAGTAGGGAATGTTAGAATGTCCACTCACTGTCAATGCCTGCAAAGACCTCAGCGCATGTCAAGTAGGGAATGTTAGAATGTCCACTCACTGTCAATGCCTGCAAAGACCTCAGCGCATGTCAAGTAGGGAATGTTAGAATGTCCACTCACTGTCAATGCCTGCAAAGACCTCGGCGCGTGTCAAGTAGGGAATGTTAGAATGTCCACTCACTGTCAATGCCTGCAAAGACCTCAGCGTGTGGTCCAAGTAGGGAAATGTTAGGAATGTCCACTCACTGTCAATGCCTGCAAAGACCTCGGCGCGTGTCAAGTAGGGAATGTTAGAATGTCCACTCACTGTCAATTTGTGAACCAGTTTCTCCCTAATTCCTTTTTAAATCTACGCTTTTCCAGCTTGAATCCGTTACTTCTTGTTCTACCCTGATTGAAAGCCGTGAGAACTTTTCCTACATCGCCTTTATTAAATCCCTTTATCCACTTAAAAACTTCTATCAGATCGCCCCTTACTCTGCGTCTCTTGAGTGAGTGTAAATTTAATAGCTTCAATCTCTTCTCATAACTAAAGTTACGCATCCCATGAATAATTTTGGTCATCCTTCTCTGCACTGATGCTAACAAGGCTATATCCATCCTGTAATACGGAGACCAAAACTGAACCGCATAGTCTAGGTGAGGTCTGACTAGAGCCAAATAAAGCTGTAGAATAACCTCAGCCACCTCAGAATGTCCACTCACTGTCAATTCCAGCATAGACCTCGGCACGTGTCAGGTAGGGAATGTTAAGGTTGTAGTTCCTCTCCAGCGTGAAGAGCTTGGGCGCCGCCGTGCTGTTGGCGAACATGCCTTGGGGCCCCAGGTAGATGTCGCTGCTGGCCACCTGCACCACATAGCCCACCAGCGCCGACTGCCCTATGTCACCTGCGGGAGGAGTCACGGTTAACCCCTTCACTCACTGTTGTACTGAAGGAATCATGAACCCGGAAAAAAGACATTAAACCCTTCACGCCCAGAACTTTCCTTTGCTATATAAAATGGTCTGTTGTTAGCCATAAAATTACGAAAAGTAACTTAATATACCAAATTAGTTAGTCGACAAGGATACTAAACAGGTCATAGCTATAAAACGTTGCTTATAGTCACTAAAAATTGTCTAATGGTACCCAAATTACAATGGAAATTACGTTCTGGGTCTCAAGGGGTTAAGAACATAAGAAAATAAGGAAGCTACAAGAAGCCATGAGACCTACACGTGGTAGTTCCTGTCAAGAGTGCAGACTGGCAAAGATGATGAAGCTTTTAAACTATACAAACATTTAATTCTTTTGTAAATAATCAAGAAAAGGACAAATTTGTGAATATCAGAAAACACCGACTGTCTTAAAAAGTGTTAAAAATTACAAAGTGACTTGATATACCACCTGTCACCTAAGGGAGGAGTCATGGTTAGCCCCTTCACGCCCAGATCTTTCCTTGGCTATATAAAAGATGGTCTGTTGTTAGCCATAAAATTACAAAGGGACTTAATATACACCTTTCTGGTCATGGTTAGAGTCATGGTTAACAGAGACAGAGACAGGACCCCGCAGGTATATCTCATTCCCCATGTATCACAACTATACTGTTTTTATAACGAGGTGAAAAATCCTGCCCCCTTGCTGCTTACTGACTGATCTTTGATGCCAGGAGAAGGGAATACTACGCTTCTTTTAAATTTCAGCTGTATTTTATCATAGTTAACCATATTATCAGGTAAACAGAGGCATCATTTTAAGCATGAGACCTTATGATAGAATGGAATTATCAGCTCGCTTAAAAATAATAGACTATAGGTTAGTAGTCTACACTTATGCCCGTATTCGTAGTCACATACCATCATTGTACGTGGTCATTGTTCACTTTTTGTCTTGTCCTAATTAAATCAATATGTCATGCCAGCTCTGTTGTGATTGCAATAGGAGCACTGTATGATTGCTCTAGTACTTTCCATGGCAGCTACAAGATCGAGTGAATAATTTTGACTGAGTAGAAATGGAACAAAATCATAGCAATTACCACGAGCAATCATGGTATGTGACTACGAATACGAGCATTAACCCCTTCACGCCCAGATCTTTCCTTGGCTATATAAAAGATCGTCTGTTGTTAGCCATAAACTTACGTACAGTGACTTAATATACCATATAAGCTAGTGGACAAGGATACTAAACAAGTCATATCTATAAAATATTGCTTATATCTATTAAAATCGTCCAATGGTACCCAAATTACAATGAAAATTACGTTCTGGGCCTCAAGGGGTTAAGAACATAAGAAAATAAGCAAGCTACAAGAAACATATAAGCTAGTGGACAAGGATACTAAACAAGTCATATCTATAAAATATTGCTTATATCTATTAAAATCGTCCAATGGTACCCAAATTACAATGAAAATGACGTTCTGGACCTCAAGGGTTATGTTGCATCACTATAGGGCTGAACACTACTCATCCTTCACCATGCTTTCTCCACTGGCAAGACCACAGCTATTGATTGTATGTATACCCTATGTACTACAGGTTGAAGTTCCCAAACTCGGCATCCCAAGACTCGGCAACACCCAAAACTCGGCTTTGGTTCCGGATTTTCCAAAACACGGCAGAACACCCAAAACCCGGCGCGTAGTTGCCGGGTCGGCCGCTAGGTGCCACCACACTAGGCCGCTTGGTTTCTCCCGCCGATTTGTTTGTTGTTATTGTTCAGTGGTGTTGTGACTGTAGAGTTGTGTACACTGTTATTTTGTGTACTTCTACAGGTCTGTTATTGGTATTATGGCTCCCAAACGTCCAAACGTGATTTGCATGCTTTTTTCCCCCTTAATATATCTACGTTCTAAAAGTCGGAAAATTCCATTGCTCGGCTCGGCGCTGGTCCCGAGGTTGCCGAGATTGGGAACTTCAACCTGTACAACCACATGGCATACCTCTGCATTCCACATACAGTAAGGGAACATATGTATAGCTTTAATGCCACTCTCCAGATTGTTTTTTAATAGTTTTGTATTTTTCTTGGGTAAATTTCCAGATGAACACCGCCGAACTTCTTTTGGTGGCCGAAGAAAAAAAAATCTGGTAAGTTTTGATGTTTTGAATGAATCTGCTAACCGTTTCTGTGGCAAATCACTGGGTTGTTTTGTTTAGTTTTTGTGATTTGCAACAAAAATGACAAAAAAACAAATAAATTGCGACAGAAACGGTCAACAGATTAATTCAAAACACACCAAAACTCACCAGACAAAAATCGTCCACCAAGTGAATTCGGTGTTCATCTGGAATAATACCTTTTCTTGTGCACAGCAACCCCCCCCCCCAAATAATTCACTTGACATTATTTTGATAAGGAATGTATTAGAGGTATCCAAATCGCATCCAAGACTCGGCAACAACCAAACCTCGCATGGTTCAGATTTTAAACAGGCAAACACCTAAAATCGGCGGTTATTAGTTCATGGTCGTCTGCAGTGCCACACAGCCCCTTGTTTCTCCGCGATTGTTTGTTATTGTTCGAAGTCTGGTGTGTGACTGTGAGTTGTGTACCTGTTTTGTGTGTACTGTCTAAGTCTGTTACTGTATTATGGCTCCAAATTTTTCGCCCTTTATTATCTCTTCTAAAGTCTGTCTTACTGTCTGTTGTGTCCAGTTGCGATGTTTGGACTTCACTGTATGCTGTGTTGAATCTCGTTACCGAATTCTGTCTCTGCCGCAGTTATGTTACTCCGCATTTCGTAATGTGAATTCTTAGCTATATCTGATATATAATACTCTAATTAATACTGCTAAAAGATCTTTTTTAGTGTTCTCTTCTAAATGGATTTTGTGAAAACTCTACCTTAGCTAGATCTCTTTCTGAAATGTCTGTTGTTAACTTATTTACGTATACTGTTCCTAAATGCTTCTGTCTAGATCAACGTTTATATCTATACAAATAGTTGTCTGTTTTATAAATCTCTAATGTACAATTACTGGAACTTCTGTCTGGGTCTAAGGGGTACATCATCTAAATAGTGCTGATATTCATGTCTGTTTGTACATCAGATTATTGATGTAAACTTACTGGCGATTTTATTCTTTATCAAGAATGTCTGTCTGTGACTGGTTATGTATCTTCTTTGATTCTTGCTGCAGTACCTGTTTTATCTCTTTCTGAATGTCTGTCTGTCTGTCTGTTTGTATCTCTTTCTGAATGTCTGTTCTGTCTGTACTGTTTGTATCTCTTCTGAATGTCTGTCTGTCTGTCTGTTTGTATCTCTTTCTGAATGTCTGTCTGTCTGTCTGTTTGTATCTCTTTCTGAATGTCTGTCTGTCTGTCTGTTTGTATCTCTTCCTGAATGTCTGTCTGTCTGTCTGTTTGTATCTCTTTCTGAATGTCTGTCTGTCTGTCTGTTTGTATCTCTTTCTGAATGTCTGTCTGTCTGTTTGTATCTCTTTCTGAATGTCTGTCTGTCTGTCTGTTTGTATCTCTTTCTGAATGTCTGTCTGTCTGTCTGTTTGTATCTCTTTCTGAATGTCTGTCTGTCTGTCTGTTTGTATCTCTTTCTGAATGTCTGTCTGTCTGTCTGTCTGTATGTCTGTTTGTATCTCTTTCTGAATGTCTGTCTGTCTGTCTGTTTGTATCTCTTCCTGAATGTCTGTCTGTCTGTCTGTTTGTATCTCTTCCTGAATGTCTGTCTGTCTGTCTGTTTGTATCTCTTTCTGAATGTCTGTCTGTATGTCTGTCTGTATGTCTGTTTGTATCTCTTTCTGAATGTCTGTCTGTCTGTCTGTTTGTATCTCTTTCCCAAAAATAATAATAATTCACCAGACATAATTTTGATAAGCATGTTTTGGCTATCATTGAGGGGTGGGGTTGTTGGACGCACCTGCCAGGGTGGCGGCGTGCAGGGGCATGACCCGCTTCTGCTGCATGAGGTCAGGCATGAACTCCAGGTTGGTGGACTGGTAGATTTGACCTATTGTCATGCCCTGGGACGTGTCAGTAACCATGATGCCTGAAGAAGGAAGATCATTTTACCAACACTGAACATAAAATCATAAGAAAATAAGGAAGCTACAAGAGGCCGTCGAGACCTACACGTGGTAGTTCCTGTTACTTAACACTACCTACATCCACCTTTCATCCCCATCCATGAACTTGTCCAGCCTCCTTTTAAAGCTCCCTATTGACTCCGCACTGACCACCTGACGACTGAGTCCATTCCAATCATTTACCACCCTATTTGTGAACCAGTTTCTCCTATTTCCTTTTAAAATCTACACTTTTCCAGCTTGAATCCATTACTTCTTGTTCTAGCAACATTGAAATGACTAAGTACCACCTTATCACTGTACAGCTTTCCCTTCCATAGCCTACAGCTGCACCTTACCACTGTACAGCCTTCCATAGCCTACAGCTGCACCTTACAACTGTACAGCCTTCCATAGCCTACAGCTGCACCTTACAACTGTACAGCCTTCCATAGCCTACAGCTGCACCTTACAACTGTACAGCCTTCCATAGCCTACAGCTGCACCTTACAACTGTACAGCCTTCCATAGCCTACAGCTACACCTTACAACTGTACAGCCTTCCATAGCCTACAGCTGCACCTTACAACTGTACAGCCTTCCATAGCCTACAGCTGCACCTTACAACTGTACAGCCTTCCATAGCCTACAGCTGACACCTTACAACTGTACAGCTTCCATAGCCTACAGCTGCACCTTACAACTGTACAGCCTTCCATAGCCTACAGCTGCACCTTACCACTGTACAGCCTTCCATAGCCTACAGCTGCACCTTACCACTGTACAGCCTTCCATAGCCTACAGCTGCACCTTACAACTGTACAGCCTTCCATAGCCTACAGCTGCACCTTACAACTGTACAGCCTTCCATAGCCTACAGCTGCACCTTACAACTGTACAGCCTTCCATAGCCTACAGCTGCACCTTACACTGTACAGCCTTCCATAGCCTACAGCTGCACCTTACCACTGTACAGCCTTCCATAGCCTACAGCTGCACCTTACAACTGTACAGCCTTCCATAGCCTACAGCTAGCACCTTACAACTGTACAGCCTTCCATAGCCTACAGCTAGCACCTTACAACTGTACAGCCTTCCATAGCCTACAGCTGCACCTTACACTGTACAGCCTTCCATAGCCTACAGCTGCACCTTACCACTGTACAGCCTTCCATAGCCTACAGCTGCACCTTACACTGTACAGCCTTCCATAGCCTACAGCTGCACCTTACAACTGTACAGCCTTCCATAGCCTACAGCTACACCTTACAACTGTACAGCCTTCCATAGCCTACAGCTGCACCTTACAACTGTACAGCCTTCCATAGCCTACAGCTGCACCTTACCACTGTACAGCCTTCCATAGCCTACAGCTGCACCTTACAACTGTACAGCCTTCCATAGCCTACAGCTGCACCTTACAACTGTACAGCCTTCCATAGCCTACAGCTAGCACCTTACCACTGTACAGCCTTCCATAGCCTACAGCTGCACCTTACAACTGTACAGCCTTCCATAGCCTACAGCTGCACCTTACCACTGTACAGCCTTCCATAGCCTACAGCTGCACCTTACCAACTGTACAGCCTTCCATAGCCTACAGCTGCACCTTACAACTGTACAGCCTTCCATAGCCTACAGCTGCACCTTACCACTGTACAGCCTTCCATAGCCTACAGCTGCACCTTACCACTGTACAGCCTTCCATAGCCTACAGCTGCACCTTACCACTGTACAGCCTTCCATAGCCTACAGCTGCACCTTACAACTGTACAGCCTTCCATAGCCTACAGCTGCACCTTACAACTGTACAGCCTTCCATAGCCTACAGCTGCACCTTACAACTGTACAGCCTTCCATAGCCTACAGCTGCACCTTACAACTGTACAGCCTTCCATAGCCTACAGCTGCACCTTACAACTGTACAGCCTTCCATAGCCTACAGCTGCACCTTACCAACTGTACAGCCTTCCATAGCCTACAGCTGCACCTTACAACTGTACAGCCTTCCATAGCCTACAGCTGCACCTTACAACTGTACAGCCTTCCATAGCCTACAGCTGCACCTTACACTGTACAGCCTTCCATAGCCTACAGCTGCACCTTACACTGTACAGCCTTCCATAGCCTACAGCTGCACCTTACAACTGTACAGCCTTCCATAGCCTACAGCTGCACCTTACACTGTACAGCCTTCCATAGCCTACAGCTGCACCTTACAACTGTACAGCCTTCCATAGCCTACAGCTGCACCTTACAACTGTACAGCCTTCCATAGCCTACAGCTGCACCTTACCACTGTACAGCCTTCCATAGCCTACAGCTGCACCTTACAACTGTACAGCCTTCCATAGCCTACAGCTGCACCTTACCACTGTACAGCCTTCCATAGCCTACAGCTGCACCTTACAACTGTACAGCCTTCCATAGCCTACAGCTGCACCTTACAACTGTACAGCCTTCCATAGCCTACAGCTGCACCTTACACTGTACAGCCTTCCATAGCCTACAGCTGCACCTTACACTGTACAGCCTTCCATAGCCTACAGCTGCACCTTACAACTGTACAGCCTTCCATAGCCTACAGCTGCACCTTACCAACTGTACAGCCTTCCATAGCCTACAGCTGCACCTTACAACTGTACAGCCTTCCATAGCCTACAGCTGCACCTTACCACTGTACAGCCTTCCATAGCCTACAGCTGCACCTTACCACTGTAAGCCTTCCATAGCCTACAGCTGCACCTTACCACTGTACAGCCTTCCATAGCCTACAGCTGCACCTTACAACTGTACAGCCTTCCATAGCCTACAGCTGCACCTTACAACTGTACAGCCTTCCATAGCCTACAGCTGCACCTTACCACTGTACAGCCTTCCATAGCCTACAGCTGCACCTTACACTGTACAGCCTTCCATAGCCTACAGCTGCACCTTACCACTGTACAGCCTTCCATAGCCTACAGCTGCACCTTACAACTGTACAGCCTTCCATA
Organism: Chionoecetes opilio; assembly: GCA_016584305.1. Lineage (NCBI taxonomy): Eukaryota > Metazoa > Arthropoda > Malacostraca > Decapoda > Majidae > Chionoecetes > Chionoecetes opilio. The sequence goes on from JACEEZ010020120.1 coordinate 977,945, forward strand.
GCCTACAGCTGCACCTTACCACTGTAACAGCCTTCCATAGCCTACAGCTCACCTTACCACTGTACAGCCTTCCATAGCCTACAGCTGCACCTTACAACTGTACAGCCTTCCATAGCCTACAGCTGCACCTTACCACTGTACAGCCTTCCATAGCCTACAGCTGCACCTTACCACTGTACAGCCTTCCATAGCCTACAGCTGCACCTTACACTGTACAGCCTTCCATAGCCTACAGCTGCACCTTACACTGTACAGCCTTCCATAGCCTACAGCTGCACCTTACACTGTACAGCCTTCCATAGCCTACAGCTACACCTTACAACTGTACAGCCTTCCATAGCCTACAGCTGCACCTTACAACTGTACAGCCTTCCATAGCCTACAGCTGCACCTTACAACTGTACAGCCTTCCATAGCCTACAGCTGCACCTTACCACTGTACAGCCTTCCATAGCCTACAGCTGCACCTTACACTGTACAGCTTCCATAGCCTACAGCTGCACCTTACAACTGTACAGCCTTCCATAGCCTACAGCTACACCTTACAACTGTACAGCCTTCCATAGCCTACAGCTGCACCTTACAACTGTACAGCCTTCCATAGCCTACAGCTGCACCTTACCACTGTACAGCCTTCCATAGCCTACAGCTGCACCTTACCACTGTACAGCCTTCCATAGCCTACAGCTGCACCTTACACTGTACAGCCTTCCATAGCCTACAGCTACACCTTACAACTGTACAGCCTTCCATAGCCTACAGCTGCACCTTAACACTGTACAGCCTTCCATAGCCTACAGCTGCACCTTACCACTGTACAGCCTTCCATAGCCTACAGCTGCACCTTACACTGTACAGCCTTCCATAGCCTACAGCTGCACCTTACACTGTACAGCCTTCCATAGCCTACAGCTGCACCTTACACTGTACAGCCTTCCATAGCCTACAGCTGCACCTTACCACTGTACAGCCTTCCATAGCCTACAGCTGCACCTTACCACTGTACAGCCTTCCATAGCCTACAGCTGCACCTTACAACTGTACAGCCTTCCATAGCCTACAGCTGCACCTTACTACTTATGCCTCTCCATAGCTATCAGCTGCACACTTAACTGTACAGCCTTCCAAGTGCCACAGCCACCTGCACTGTACAGCTCCAGATCACGCCACTTACAACTGGTACGGCCTTCATGCCTACAGGCACCTACAACTGTACAGCCTCCAAGCCTACAGCTGCCCTTACAACTACAGCCTTCATAGCCTACAGCTGCACCTTACAACTGTACAGTCCATAGCACAGTGCCTTACACTGTACAGCCTCCATAGCCTACAGCTGCACTTACAACTTACACATACACCTGCACCTACACTGTACAGCCTTCCATAGCCTACAGCTGCACCTACAACTGTACAGCCTTCCATAGCCTACAGCTGCACCTACAACTGTACAGCCTTCCAATAGCCTACAGCTGCACCTTACACGATACAGCTTCCATAGCCTACAGCTGCATACAACTGTACACCTTCATACCTACACTACCTTACAACTTACAGCCTCATAGCCTACACTGCACCTTACAACTGTACACCTTCCAATAGCCTACGCGACCTACCTACAAGTACATTCCATACCTACACATGCACCTACAACGTACAGCCTCCATACATACAGTGCACCTACACAACGTACAGCCTTCCATAGCCTACACTGCACCTTACAACTGTACAGCCTTCCATAGCCATACATGCTACCTTACACACTGTACAGCCTTCCATAGCCTACATCACTAAACTGTACAGCCTTCACAGCCTACGCTGACTTACATACCTTCATGCCTACACTGCACCTTACACTGTACAGCTTCCATAGCCTACAGCTCACCTACCACTGTACAGCCTTCCATAGCCTACAGCTGACCTTACACAATGTACAGCCTTCCATAGCCTACAGCTCTACCTTACAACTTAGCTCCATACCTACACTGCACCTTACCACTGTACACCTTCAAGCCTACATGCTGCACCTTCAACACTTAGTCAGCCTTCCATAGCCTACAGCTGCACCTTACACAACTGTACATCCTCCATAGCTACAGTGCACCTTACCACTGTAAGCCTCCATAGCATACAGCTCACTTACAACTGTACAGCCTTCCATAGCCTACAGCTGCACCTTACCACTGTAAGCTTCCATAGCCTACAGCTGACTTACCACTGTACACTTCATAGCCTAAGCTGCACCTACACTGTACAGCCTCATAGCTACACTGCACCTACCACTGTACAGCCTTCCTAGCCTACGCTGCACCTTACACTGTAAGCTTCATAGCCTACCCACCTTACATGTACAGCCTTCATGCTACAGCTGCACACTTACCACTGTAAGCTTCCATAGCTACAGCGCACCTACAACTTACAGCTCATAGCCTACAGTGACCTACACTGTAAGAATTCATAGCCTACAGCTGCACTTACACTTACAGCTTCCATAGCTACAGCTGCACCTTACAACGTACAGCCTTCCATAGCTACAGTGCACCTTACAGTACAGCTTCATAGCTACAGCTGATTACATGTAACCTTATAGTACGTCACTACAACGTAAGCTTCCATACCTAAGTGCACTTACCTGTACAGCTTCATAGCCTACAGGCTGCACTACATGTACAGCTTCCAAGCTACAGCGCACTACTGACAGCTTCATAGCCTACAGCTGCACCTTACCACTGTACAGCCTTCATAGCCTACAGCTGCACCTTACCACTGTACAGCCTTCCATAGCCTACAGCTGCACCTTACAAAGTACAGCCTTCCATAGCCTACAGCTGCACCTTACCACTGTACAGCCTTCCATAGCCTACAGCTGCACCTTACCACTGTACAGCCTTCCATAGCCTACAGCTGCACCTTACTACTGTACAGCCTTCCATAGCCTACAGCTGCACCTTACCACTGTACAGCCTTCCATAGCCTACAGCTGCACCTTACAACTGTACAGCCTTCCATAGCCTACAGCTGCACCTTACCACTGTACAGCCTTCCATAGCCTACAGCTGCACCTTACCACTGTACAGCCTTCCATAGCCTACAGCTGCTCCTTACCACTGTACAGCCTTCCATAGCCTACAGCTGCACCTTACAACTGTACAGCCTTCCATAGCCTACAGCTGCACCTTACCACTGTACAGCCTTCCATAGCCTACAGCTGCACCTTACCACTGTACAGCCTTCCATAGCCTACAGCTGCACCTTACAACTGTACAGCCTTCCATAGCCTACAGCTGCACCTTACCACTGTACAGCCTTCCATAGCCTACAGCCGCACCTTACCACTGTACAGCCTTCCATAGCCTACAGCTGCACCTTACCACTGTACAGCCTTCCATAGCCTACAGCTGCACCTTACTACTTATTGCTACTACATATTAATCAGTGCCACTGTGGTGCTCACCTGCCAGGAGGGTGCCGGCAGCCACCGGCCCTGAGGGAGTCCAGATCACGCCATTCTCGATGGGGTGAGGGGCCGGCTTTATGTTTAAGGGCAGGCCATAGCGGCCCTCGGCCTGCGCGTCCCTGCAACATCAAAGGCTTCATAGTACCATCCTTAACTTGCACTCTACTGTAACTACTGTAGTATTTATCCATCAACATAAGAGGAGACAAACAGGTGGAACAAAGGGTATGGTGAAACCCTACTCTTGTAATGCTGGGCAAATACATACATACCTACACAGTACATACATACCTACACAATACATACATACCTACACAATACATACATACCTACACAATACATACATACCTACACAATACATACATACCTACACAATACATACATACCTACACAATACATACATACCTACACAATACATACATACCTACACAATACATACCTACCTACACAATACATACATACCTACACAATACATACATACCTACACAATACAGACCTACCTACACAATACATACATACCTACACAATACATACATACATATATACATTGCTAACTTTGCACAACCTTTAGTATGGCTTTGAACACTGTGCATCTAGTCACCAGGAAGATGCTCATCTCTCTATGATGCCTCGTCTCACTGTATGCCTCCGGGTGATATTAAAATTAAAATTATTATTATTATTATTATTATTATTATTATTATTATTATTATTATTATTATTATTATTATTATGAGGCACACTATACACCTCAGTTCTCACCTGCGCCGCCGCCGCCGCTGCCGCAAGTTTGAGTTTTCCCACACATAGTCCAGGCCGGGGTGGGGGTACAGGTCCACACTGTGTGACAGCATGAAGTGAATCGCACACTGCGGAAAACATAACAACATAAGACAATAAGAAAATAAGAGACACAAGAAAATAAGAGATATAAGAACATATATAGCTATTAATTATCAATTATTTGCTTTAGTACTTCACCCCTTAAGGCCCAGAACGTAATTTCCATTGTAATTTGGGTGCCATTAGACAACTTTAGTGACTATAAGCAATATTTTATAGATATGACCTGTTTAGTATCCTTGTCCACTAACTAATTTGGTATATTAAGTTACTTTTCTTAATTTTATGGCTGACAACATACAATTTTTTATAGCCCAGGAAAGATCTGGGCGTGAAGGGGTTAAGTTCATTCCCTCGTCTATATATTATGTTGTTGTTTTTCTTGTATGCCTTCGGGTGAGAATAAAATTATTATTATTATTATTATAAGAACATAAGAACATAAGGAAGCTACAAGAGGCCGCGTGACCTACACGAGGTAGTTCCTGTTCAAAACACCGAGAGCAAAGGTCACTTGAGACTGCCAACATATCTACCAGTAAGACGCCTTAATCTGCGAAAGACCAGCGAGCCCGTAGAAACCCACCACACGTGCGCACGTGCGGCGTCACCCGGAGTTTGCCCCGTGTGACATTGCTAGGTGTGTGGTCTCAAACCACACACCAAATTTCAACTTAGTCAGTACAGCCGTTTCTCAGCTATAGCAAGATAACGTTGTCTGACACCCCTCACGGGGCACGCGCCATGCTGACCCCTCACGTGAGACAAAACATATCAAGTCAAATAGGGATTGAATGGGGCTATCAGATGGCCAAGACCGCTTGTCAATCGGAAGCAGGATTCCAAAGATATAAGCTCCTGAAAAGTGTGACGGTCGGGTCTGGTCTGGTCTGGTCAGGTCGAGTCGGCCGCTTGATTGTGAGAAAAATCCCGTATCCAGTGAGGACTCGCGCTCGCTCGTAATTAGGGTTGTACCGTAAATGGAAGTTATTGTTCAATTAATGGAGTAAAAAAATTGTTATAAAAAGTTTGTGTTGTTCAAACGCACTCCTATTACTCTCAGAACATTAATTGATTTATTTTGGGTCGTCTTGGGTTCATAGAAAATGATATAAGATAGTAAAAAATAATGAAGTAAATTATTCACTTGCATGAAAATCCCCTTTAAGATATTGTTCAATTAACCCCTTGAGACCCAGAACGTAGTTTCCATTGTAATTTGGGTACCATTAGACAGTTTTTAGTGAATATAAGCTATGTTTTTATAGATATGACCTGTTTAGTATCCTTGACGACTAACTAATTTGGTATATTCAGTTACTTTTTGTAATTTTATGGCTCGACAACAGACAATTTTTTATAGCAAAAGAAAAATCTGGGCGTGAAGGGGTTACTAGGGTAAAAACATGGTTATTAAAATTTGGTGTTGCTCAAACTCCCTCCTATTACTCTCAGAGCATTAGTACATTCATTTGGGATCGTTTTGGGATCATAGAAAAAAATATAATAGTAAATATAATATTACGAATTATTTTTTTTTTTGCCACATATAATATTAATAAATAAATTTGCGATTCATGTCTTTACTTAACGGCAACTGAGATTGCATACTCCTACACTACGCTTCCTGTATTGTATATGTAAATGTGTTGCCTTATTTAAGTTGTATAATAATATAGTTCTTACGACATCTAAGGGTTTGATTTTGTTGGATACTCAATCAATCAATCATTGGGGGCATACACCCGGGGGCGCGTCGCCTCGCCCACCCTACGACGCCACTCCCGGGGGTCACCACGCGCGAGTCCCCATGCAGGCTCCCTTCCCATACCCACAAGTCCCCATGCAGACTCCCTTCCCATACCCGCGAGTCCCCATGCAGGCTCCCTTCCCATACCAAGCAGCTCCCGACAGGAAGCATCAACTTGCCCCAGCCACGAGCCTTGTGGGCGCCCCCTTGGCCTCCTCCACGCCGGATTGTCTCTTACAGATACAACCCGGTGGGAAGGATGGGTTTCAGGGTAGCGTGCCACATGCCCACATAGCCGCAGTTGGCGCTGAAGGACTATGCAGGTGACATGCTGTGTCACCTGCATCCCATCATAAACCCTTACGGATAGAGCTCGCTACAACAAAATTTATGTTTTTTTAATAATTTTTGCCGCCTTTCTCGCAAACCATTAATCAGACATTGAATAAGGCGGTAAATTTCCAGATGAACACCGAACTTCCTTTGGTGTTGGTGGGCGAAACTATTTTTTACTGGTGAGTTTTTCTGTGTTTTGAATTAATCTGCTAACCGTTTCTGTCGCAAATAAATTATTATTATTTTTTTTTTTTTTTTTTTTTTTTTTAAATTGAACCTAACCTAACCTAACCTAACCTATACCTTACAACATTTATCTAACCTAGCCTATACCTAACCTAACCTTTACCTAACTATAAAAAATAAAAATAAAAATAAACTAACCTTTATCTAACTTTAAAAGAAAAAAAATCATTTGCGACAGAAACGGTTAGCAGATTAATTCAAAACACATCAAAACTCACCAGAAAAAAATAGTTTCGTTCACCAAAGGAAGTTCGGTGTTCATCTGGAATAATACCAATAAGGCTGCCGTATCTTCAGCCACACTTGTTCAGAATAGCTCTAGGCACCCCCGCCGTATCCCCAGCCACTTTCTATGGTCACAGGCCCGTATCTTTACCGTACCGCTGTTATTTAGGTGATAGAGGTACGGTGACGGGTTTTATCTATAGGGAAGCTCGTAAAGGCTATACCTGTGTGTGCTTAGGGGGTGCAGTCAGTTCGTACACAAGTTGTTTCGTACACCAGTAGATTCGTACACCAAAAAGTTGTTTCGTAGTCTATATGAAACCATGGTCGTTTCGTACACTCAGCTCAGAGTTGAACTTGACTACTAGAGTTACGAAACGACACCAGGTATGTACGAAAATACTCAAAATCTGTGTACGAAACAACTAACAAAACCTGGGTACGAAACAACTTGTGTACGAAACTCCCTGTAACCGTGCTTATTATGTTGTGGGTATTTACACACACACACACACACACACACCACACACACACACACACACACACACACACACACACATGTCTTTGTAAGCGTCTTTTTAACACATTAGCGGGATGTTAAGGCACCCAATACGGTTACAGGGAGTTTCGTACCCAGGTTTTGTTAGTTGTTTCGTACACTGATTTTGAGTTTTTTCGTACATTCCTAGTGTCGTTTCGTAACTCTAGTAATCAAGTTAAACTCTTGAGCCGAGTGTACGAAACGACTATGGTTTCATATTGACTACGAAACAACTATTTGGTGTACGAAACAACTTGTGTACGAACTGACTGCACCCCCTTCAAAATATATCCAATTATTTCCTTCCATTACAAAAAGAGCCCTGTAATAAGACCAAAGACTAGATAACACTATAGTCGCCAGTCACTCGCCACTGCACTAATGTCGCCAGGCACAATATATTACGAATTTTAGCATCACTACAGCCTTTTATGTGCCACTGAAGACATGTAGTGTGATGTACATAATATAAACTACTGTGCATGCGTCTTCAATGACACATACAATGTCTGTAATGATGTAACATTCGTAATTTATTGTACCTGGCGACATTAGTGCAGTGGCAAGTGACTGGCGACTATAGTGTTACCTACGGTAGTTATAAGCCAAATAACATTGCAGAAATAACAACCGAAGAAATAGCCACTCCCATAGCCACTCCCTACTCACTCATGCCTCATTTCTGTCGTGGTCGTCGTCTTCCCACTGTTAATACACTCGCCCATGTTATCTATAGGTCTTATTTGCAATGCACGAACGATAGTGGTGCAATTAACACGCCAGAGAGGTATATAAGCGGTTTAAATAAGGAGATCACACACAGTGATGTCAAATGTGTCGACGTAAAAGAGCTCGATTGAGGTATGAAATGCGCTAGAAATGCGCTAGGAAAATGTTCGTCTTCTCCCCTCTATCAATTATAGTAATAGTAGCTAGATAATGGTTATTATAATAGTATTAATTATAGCATTATTACTTTAACAGTATATTGATAATACTAGTGCTTCTTTTGCTGCTACAATAATAATAATAATAATAATAATAATAATAATAATAGCATTCATGATTAGGATTTACATGGTAGGTACTGAAGAGAATTATATAAATATCTAGTCAATTACCAACCTACGTACAGTATATTCTACAAAATAATGACCTCTATTATGTCAGAGAATGGTATTTGTGTCTGTCTTGCACTAGAAAAAGGTTCTGCAGCACGAACATGTTTCACAGAAGTTGTAGCCTAGGCCTTCTCAAGTCACTAAGTATTGCTGTGATCTCGTATTTACAAAACACACCAAAATTTAAGCCTTGGTCTTGTCTTTTTCCACAGGCTTTAGCCACCCTTTTAGCTCTGGAAAGGATTCCCAGTTATTTCTATATGTCTGAGTATATGATGGCGGCATTTTGATCGTTAATTAATTACGTGAGTGAGAGACTGACCCCACTGAGGGGCGAAGGCTGATCCTGCGTAGCCGCTGAGGTGAGGTGGGCTGCGGGCGCTCAGTCTCACCATACACGAACGATAGACAGCCTACGGGGCTCATACGGGTCGAGGGTAAGCTATAGGCGCTACATGTAGGCTACACGTACGTATGTACAATACGAAGTAGTTGCCTTATAGTTATATTCCAACATAGCTTAAAGTACAGTCTTAAGTAGATTTATACTAACCTTACCCACCTATTACCATGGATTTCCAGAAATGCACCAGAACATGCACCAGATTGAATAAAAATGCACTGAAAAACGCGCTATGCGCTAAACACGAACTGTGCGCGCTGTTTGTGATGCCAATGCACCAGAACTAGCGCATTTCGCGCTAGATTGGCAACACTAATCACACACCGCCGCCGTCCAATGTGTACCTGGAACTCGCCGGATGGAACACTCGCCGCCGTCGTCGAGTGTTCCAATTCTTGATATTACAGGACTCAATATATAAATTTAATCATGTTTCACCCTTGTTTCTGCATTCAGGGATTAAATACCAGCAATTAGCTTGATCAGTTAGGTTAAGTTCAGTGTCAGTGTCCTGGTTTGGTTAAAATTTCCACGTCGGCGAGAGTTCCAGGCTGGTGTTTGGGCGAGAATTCCCATCGGGCTATGTAGCTTCTAGTAGCTTCCATACTGATAAGGATTCAGGAATATTACAAGATTCCAGTAATTTCATCTCCCAGTAATTCCCAGCTTCCATACTGATAAGGATTCAGGAATATTGCAAGATTCCAGTAATTTCATCTCCCAGTAATTCCCAGCTTCCATACTTGTTCTACTTAATCACCATTCATTATCCTTCATCCTTACATCTGTTCCTTACATCTGAACTTATCTAGCTAGGGCGCAACAATGGGTTCAAGAGATAACTTCAGATTAAAGAGTATAGGTAGCAGAGCATTTTTTAAGCCAACCTTACTGGGCGACATTCCTTGGATATCCAGAAGGGTGGTAGTAGGCATACCTGTTACACTACAGCTTCTTGGTATTATCTTCCCCATTTGGTATGTTGTGTGACCCCTCCCCTCCCTCTCCATGCCGTGCTTATGAATCTTCCAGTGACACCAACAAATTTTCACTACGCAAACAATCGACGGTATATATGGCGGCACAAGATTATATAGACATTAAAAGAAGAAATATATATATAAATAATGATCTTATGCCGTAATAAGAAGCACTTCTGGATCTTACACACACAGATATGATGAACCATTGTATCCAGGAAGGATTTATGAATAAATATCTTGTCGCCCAGTAGCTGAAAATTGTCCTTACTGGGCGACAGTTTTTCATCACTGAGAGACATTTTGGTCGCCCAGTTATAATGTAAAAAAATGCACTGATAGGCAGGGAATAGTTCACAGTGGAGAGGGGGAGAAATAAAATAAGCTTAGCAATCAGGTAGTGGGTGCGAATATGATAGAAAGTTTTATGAGAAGGTTAGTTAAGTTCATAAATAAGAAATAGCGAGAAACTGGTTCACAAATAGGGTGGTAAATGATTGGAATGGACTCAGTCGTCAGGTGGTTAGTGAGTGCGGAGTCAATAGGGTGTTTTAATAGAAGGCTAGACAGTGTTAGGGATGGGGATGAAAGGTGGATGTAGGTAGTGTTAAGTAACAGGAACTACTCGTGTAGGTCTCCCAGCCTCTTGTAGCTTCCTTATTTTCTTATGTTCTTATGTTCTTACGTTATGTTCTTATGCTCTTATGACAGATAGATAGGATACGTTAGGAAGACTGAAGTACATAATGAGTAGGAAGGAAAGTACAAGCGAGATATGTACAAGTATACCCTATGTACTATATGCATTTCGGTACTATGTGCTCTAGAGTCTAATGTACTCATGTCATGTGCCTTTATTATGTATATTTTGCTCTAGTACTTAAGTTATCTCTCTGTCTTGTTGCTTTTTTTGCCTGTATATATGCCTTCCGTGTGATATTAACCCCTTGAGGCCCAGAACGTAATTTCCATTGTAATTTGGCTACCATTAGACGAATTTGTGTGAATATAAGCAATATTTTATAGATATGACTTGTTTAGTATCCTTGTCGACTAACTAATTTGGTATATTCAGTTACTTTTCTTTATTTTATGGCTAACAACAGAGGATTTTTTATAGCAAAGGAAAGATCTGGGCGTGAAAGGGTTAAAATTATTAGATTATTATTATTATAGGCTACCTACCTCCTCTCTGGACTCGAAGGTGAAGTCTGGTACAATCTGGTCCATGGTGACGAGACTCTTCAGTAGGTCTGCCTTGTTCACCTCGTAGTTGTCGTTGGGGTCCCAGAAGGTGTTGGCGACAGGGCTGGCGTAGGTGATGCCGTCAATTCGGTATCTGCAGAAAGTAGAAATTGATGAGACTATGTAGATTTTAGCGACTTAATTAATTAAGCTTATGTTGTTTTTATTTTTTTCTACATCACAAAGGACTGGCTAAGGGCAAAAAACGTGTTGCGGCCTCTTGTAGCTTCCTTATTTCTTCAGAAAGTAGAAATTGATGAGGCTTTGTAGATTTTAGCGACTTAAAGCTTACCTTGTTCTTTTTCTACATCACAAAGGACTGGCTAAGGGCAAAAAACGTGTAGGTCTCGCGGCCTCTTGTAGCTTCCTTATTTTCTTATTGTAATGAACATGAATACATTAAGAGTCACTAAGCCAAGAGGTATATACCACTTGGCCTAGTTGCTCATAGTGTATCTTGCGGTTAGTAATCAGGGTAGAACAAGAAGTAATGGATTCAAGCTGGAAAAGCGTAGATTTCAAAAAGGAAATTGGGAGAAACTGGTTCACAAATAGGGTGGTGAATGATTGGAATGGACTCAGTCGTCAGGTGGTCAATCGTGGCCACCGAGATGACTGTCATCTCGGTGGCCACGGGTCAATGCGGATCTTTTAAAAGGAGTCTGGATAAATTCATGGATGGGGAAGAGAGGTGGATATAGGTAGTGTTCAGTAACAGGAACTACCTCGTGTAGGTCTCACGGCCTCTTGTAGCTTCCTTGTTTTCTTATGTTCTTACGTTATTATTTATATTCATTACATTATGTTCGTATGTTCACCTGTGTATGAGGGCTTCAGCGATGGCGTCAGGGTTGGTGTAGGCGTGGGAGCCTTCCATTTTCTCCAACAAAGCCACCAGGTTCCCCAAGGTGGCGGGCATACGTTCCGGCAGGTTCTCGAGGCCATACTTGTAACACTCGTCCCGCTTGAAGTTCACATCCCAAGCCCCTGTGGAGGAAACTGTTAGATAAAAAACGGTGATGATAAGATATTAAATTGTTGATGTTCTCCCCCCTGCTTGTACTATTGTACTACTTGTAACTATTGTATTGTAACTTGTAACTGTTTCAATAAAGGGTAACATACGTGTTCCATGCATCCCCATCCATGAAATTGTCTAGCCTCCTTTTAACCACATGAGACCCACAGCGTAATTTCCATTGTAATTTGGGTACCATTAGACGATTTTTAGTGACTATAAGCAATATTTTATAGATATGAGCCTGTTTAGTATCCTTGTCGACTAACTCATTTCGGTATATTAAGTCACTTTTCGTAATTTTATGGCTCGACAACATACGATTTTTTATAGCCAAGGAAAGATCTGGGCGTGAAGGGGCTAAAACTCCCTATTGACTCGCACTAAGTAACATATTAATCCTTAGAGTACGGGGGATGTGTATTGTTAAAAGGGTCCACTAATTCAATGGAGTGAAGGGGAGTGCCTGCTTGATCAGTTTAATAAACCATTTCACGCCCAGATCTTTCCTTTGCTATATAAAATCGTCTGTTGTTAACCTTAAAACTACGAAAACTAACTTAATATACCAAATTAGCTAGATGACCAAAATGATTCATGGAATGCGTAACTTTAGTTATGAGAAGAGATTGAAACTATTAAATTTACACTCACTCGAGAGGCGTAGAGTAAGGGGCGATCTGATAGAAGTTTTTAAGTGGATAAAGGGTTACAATATAGGCGATGTAGGAAAAGTTCTTATGGTTTAGCAGGGTAGAACGAGAAGTAACGGATTCAAGCTGGAAAAGCGTAGATTTAAAAAGGAAATTGGGAGAAACTGGTTCACAAATAGGGTGGTGAATGATTGGAATGGACTCAGTCGTCAGGTGGTCCATGCGGAGTCTGGATAAATTCATGGATGGGGAAGAGAGGTGGATATAGGTAGAGTTAGGTAACAGGAACTACCTCGTGTAGGTCTCACGGCCTCTTGTAGCTTCCTTACTTTCTTATGTTCTTATGTTCCTATGGACAAGGATGCTAAACAGGTCATATCTATAAAACATTGCTTATATTCACTAAAAATCATCTAATGGTGGTGAAATTACAATGGAAATTACGCTCTGGGCCTCAAGGGGTTAAAATGCCTAAGAGTGCCACGCAGTGCCGTGGGAAGGCGAGGGAGCTCACCTGTGAGTGCCAGGTGGCAGAGCAGCGCCACAAGCCCCGCTGCAGACACACGCATCTCCTGCAAAGATAGCTTGCACTTAGTGACTTAGTGGGTGTGTGTGTGTGTGTGTGTGTGTGTGTGGAGAGAGGAGAGAGAGAGAGAGAGAGAGAGAGAGAGAGAGAGAGAGAGAGAGAGAGAGAGAGAGAGAGAGAGAGAGAGAGAGAGCTCATGCAGATGGCAGTCTGTAGAAGATGGTGCGACCACTTAACCTGTTTACGAACATACATATGGTTGTGTGTGTGTGTATGTGTGTGGGTGTGTGGGTGTGTGTAGAGGTGTGGGTGTGTGTGTGTGTGTGTGTGTGTGTGTGTGTGTGGGTGGGTGGGTGGGGGAGTGTGGGTGGGTGGGTGGGTGGGTGGGTGTGTGTGTGTGTGTGTGTGTGTGGGTGGGTGGGTGTGTGGGTGTGTGGGGGAGTGTGGGTGTGTGTGTGTGTTGGGCAGTCACTGCAGTGGGCTTTACTCGAGGCCACCGATTAAAATTAAATCAAAAAGCGGCCTCGCATTAATAGAGGCTAGAAAGGAAAAGGCTGTTTATTATTATATATTTTTTTACATATTGTTTTGTTATTATAAATACCACTATTGTTATAACTCTCATTTATGTTATTATATATCACTTGTATTACGATTGTAGGATCCATTCATTTATGATACTACTATTACTACTATACTACTACTACTACTATTACTACTATACTACTACTACTATTACTACTATACTACTACTACTATTACTACTATACTACCTACTACTATTACTACTATACTACTACTACTATTACTACTATACTACTACTACTATTACTACTATACTACTAATACTACTATTACTACTATACTAATACTACTATTACTACTATACTACTACTACTATTACTACCAGTACTACCACCACCACTACTACTACTACTATACTACTACTACTATTACTACCAGTACTACCACCACCACTACTGCTACTACTATACTACTACTACTATTACTACCAGTACTACCACCACCACCACTACTACTACTACAATACTACTACACTATTATACTACCAAAATGACTACACAACCACTAACTGTACTACCTATACTACTACTACTATTACTACCAGTACTACCACACCATAACTACTGAAGACTATACTACTACTACTATTACTACCATATCACCAGAAACCACAACTAAACTACTCAAACAATACTACTTTTATATTACTACCACTATTCTAACACCACCATGTAGGGGAGAGTGGGGACACAGTGGGACAAAAACTAAAGGTGCACTATGACATGCCTATATTTCAACAGGATACAAATGGACATACGGAAAGGGGCACTATGTACCATGAAACATTAATAAGCAATGGAAAAGAAACGACAATTTGGTGAAAAGCTGTGGCCTCAAAACAAACATTTATTTTTGATCCCATGAACATGAACTTGGCACATGAACAAAGGGGCACACTGGGACATGAACAAAGGGCACACTGGGACATGAACAAAGGGGCACACTGGGACATGAACAAAGGGGCACATGGGACATGAACAAAGGGGCACACTGGGACATGAACAAAGGGACACACTGGGACATGAACAAAGGGACACACTGGGACATGAACAAAGGGGCACACTGGGACATGAACAAAGGGGCACACTGGGACATGAACAAAGGGGCACACTGGGACATGAACAAAGGGGCACACTGGGACATGAACAAAGGGGCACACTGGGACATGAACAAAGGGGCACACTGGGACATGAACAAAGGGGCACACTGGGACATGAACAAGGGACTGGGAAGACAAGGGCACACTGGGACATGAACAAAGGGCACACTGGACATGAACAAAGGGGCACACTGGGACATGAACAAAGGGGCACACTGGGACATGAACAAAGGGCACACTGGGACATGAACAAAGGGGCACACTGGGACATGAACAAAGGGGCACACTGGGACATGAACAAGGGGCACACTGGGACATGAACAAAGGGGCACACTGGGACATGAACAAAGGGGCACACTGGGACATGAACAAGGGACACACTGGGACATGAACAAAGGGACACACTGGGACATGAACAAAGGGGACACACTGGACATGAACAAAGGGGCACACTGGGACATGAACAAAGGGGCACACTGGGACATGAACAAAGGGGCACACTGGGACATGAACAAAGGGGCACACTGGGACATGAACAAAGGGGCACACTGGGACATGAACAAAGGGGCACACTGGGACATGAACAAAGGGGCACACTGGGACATGAACAAAGGGACACACTGGGACATGAACAAAGGGACACACTGGGACATGAACAAAGGGACACACTGGGACATGAACAAAGGGGCACACTGGGACATGAACAAAGGGGCACACTGGGACATGAACAAAGGGGCACACTGGGACATGAACAAAGGGGCACACTGGGACATGAACAAAGGGGCACACTGGGACATGAACAAAGGGACACACTGGGACATGACTAGTTTATGTTCCTGAAACCAAAATTGAAATCAAATTTAAGATACGAATGTTGCTCTCTTTGTTGACAGCGCATGTTTTAGGCATGGGAAGGGCCTCACTGAGCATTTAATCTCACTGAGCTTGATAGGAGCTATAACCTGCCCTTGTGGAAAGAAAACACCATGCAGTGATTCCCGCTTTCTCCGAAGATAAAAAAAAATTCGTAGTCCTTTCATCCTCTTTGCCCTTTGTTACAAGGCCCACACAATACTTCTTGCCTGTACTATCAAACTCAGCCATAATGGAATCATTACATTTAATTTGGGTTCTCCTTCCAAGGCCGGAAACTCCTGATCTTCATTGTTAATTTCTTCTTCAAAATCGAGCGAACCATTCTAAAGCTGGGATTCACATAGCCTATATCATAAATTATAATGTCAGTATTCGTGGTACAATTTTATAAAAACAAAAAATAATAAATAATATAATAATCATGCATTACTTTATAGGCCTAATAATATATCTATACGTAGTGTATTAGACAGCCTAATATACTATAGATAGTCTAAAATATATACTGTAATACATAACCATAATATCAATAGTACATAATGTCTGATATAATATATAAAATACACATCTCCCCACTGTGCCCATTAAGTGTCCCACTGTGCCCCATTTAAAGTGTCCCACTGTGCCCCATTTAAAGTGTCCCACTGTGCCCCATTTAAAGTGTCCCACTGTGCCTCATATGATATTTTGGAAAACAAAGTCAGTTATATTCGAAACCAGGAAATCACTTGCTATGAGGAACATCTCTTAATGCACACACTTAGTTGTTATGCTTAGGTAATTATTATATAAACTTTTGTGCAATACAGATGATGCACAGAGACTACTGTAGTTACAGCAAAAAAAATACTTTCGACTGTTGATATAACAAAGGCTCCAGCACAGAGGACGTGAGGCAGCGCACCCTCCCTCAACAACGTTAGTAGAGGCAGTGAAGGGAGAGTGTTGTGTCGCCTGATGAAGTACAACAGTCAGACTTGCAGGATACTTCTGGAATCAGTGTTGTCCCACTGTGCCCCGTGTCCCACTGTGCTCCCACTCCTCCCCTCTCCCATAAGCTATGCCTGCCACTACTATACTACTACTACTACTAATATAATAATAATAATAATATTACTACTACTACTACTACGTCTTACTATCATAGGGAGAAAGCTGCTAGTAGAGAGAAAACAGATGCCTTATTATCGTGCATTAATAATGATGCTATCGGGCGCGAGAGTGTAGGTACGGGAGAGATCGAGCAGGGTTACGCCTTACATAGTTTCTCAGTCCCCACAGCAGGGTTAGAGTGGGAGTAATTAATGAAGGGCCGGGGTAAGGATGTATCTAATTAAAGACTCACTTGAGGTTTGCTTGTGCTTTATCCCTGAGTGCTAATTAACCCCTTCACGCCCAGATCTTTCCTTTGCTATAAAAGAAGGTCTGTTGTGGAGCCATACAATTACGAAAAGTAACTGAATATATCAAATTAGCCAGTGGACAAAGATACTAAACAGGTCATATCTATAAAAATATTGCTTATATTCACTAAAAATCGTCTAATGGTACCCAAATTACTATGGAAATTACGTTCTGGGTCTCAAGGGGTTAAATGTGGTTTTAGGCATTGATTTTACATAAGAACAAGAAAATAAGGAAGCTACAAGAGGCCACGAGACCTACACGTGGTAGTTCCTGTTACTTAACACTGCCTACATCCACCTTTCATCCCCATCCAGGAATTTATCCAGCCTCCTTTTAAAGCTCTCTAATTTGTACTTATAGGCAATTTTTGATGTTTGCTGATACGTGGGTAAGGTAATGGAAGGCAAATTGTTATCTCACTAAACGTAGAATAATTGAATGTTATGTATATTTGACAGTATTTATCGTAAGAACATGCAGGAACTACTACGTGTAGGTCTCGCGGCCTCTTGTAGCTTCCTTATTTTCTTATGTTCTTATGCACACTATTATGGATTTCTTAATTAATTTATGAAGAAAATATATGACGGCTATTGGATACAAAAAAGCAAAGGTGGTGGTAGTGGTTGTGGTCGTGGGAGCGGCGGGTCCTATCAGATAACAGACTCCGGCACTCCTGATACTGGAGATAAGGCGATAGTGAGGGTGACACACACACACACACACACACATTCACACACACACACACACACACATTCACTCACACACACACATACACTCTCACACACACACCACACACACACCACACACACACACACACACAACATCACACACACACACATTCACCACACACACACACACACACACACACACACACACTCACACACACACACTCACACACACACACACACACACGTCACACACACACACACACACACACACACACACACACACACACACATCATCACACACACCACACACACACACACACACACACACACACACACACACACGTACACACACACACACACACACACACACACACACACACACACACACACACACACTCACACATACACACACACACACACACACACACACACGCGCGCACACACACACACGCGTAAAACTTTCCCCACATAAGCATACATTTCTTGGAATGGAACAGATAATACATGATAACGGATCGAAGTGTGTATCAATTTTTAGGGAAGAATACATTTTGGATACATTATGGATAAATATAGATACGGAGACAGGACCACAGGCTATATAGCTTAGGATATATATTATAGTTAGAGGTAAATACATATAGCATTACGTGTTTATCATGTAGTATAGGTATTCATTACTATTATATAATGTTCCTATAGGCGAGCGGTCCTTGACTAAAATTGTCTCTGCTGGCGTGGTTACATTTAGTTACCTTAAATTTTGTTACCATAAGGGTTACGTATGGTTCTTGTTATGGGCTGAGAGAGAGAGAGAGAGAGAGAGAGAGAGAGAGAGAGAGAGAGAGAGAGAGAGAGAGAGAGAGAGAGAGAGAGAGAGAGAGAGAGAGAGAGAGAGAGAGAGAGAGAGAGAGAGAGAGAGAGAGAGAGAGAGAGAGAGAGAGAGAGAGAGAGAGAGAGAGAGAGAGAGAGAGAGAGAGAGAGAGAGAGAGAGAGAGAGAGAGAGAGAGAGAGAGAGAGAGAGAGAGAGAGAGAGAGAGAGAGAGTAATTGTACACTTTACTGCCTTAATGTAACTGGTTTTATTCTACTTATATAGTTTGATATTGTTTCAATAGATAAAAGAGAGAGAGAGAGAGAGAGAGAG
>JACEEZ010020120.1:1002069-1004569 GCA_016584305.1 Chionoecetes opilio
ACTAAATACTATAATTTTTTTTGACTTAATAACATTTTTAACCTCTTCGCACCCAGATCTTTCCTTTGCTATAAAAAATTGTCTGTTGTTAGCCATAAAATGAAGAAAAGTAACTGAATAGCTATAGGCTACCAAATTAGTTAGTCGCCAAGAGTACTAAACTTGCAGGTCATAATGTATCGTCTAATGGTATACAGTACGTGCCTCACCTTATATTGCCTCCCCGCCGCGTCCTGTCATGCATATCCTTGCCATGACGCCTGTGTGTGTGTGTGTGTGTTTGTGTGTGTTTGTGTGTGTGTGTGTTTGGTTAGGTGAGTCAGGCGGTCATACCTTTGTCCACGTAGCTGCTCCTAGAGAGAGAGAGAGAGAGAGAGAGAGAGGGCAGGAAGGGACGAATAAAATATAACCGTTATCGCTATCACCATCATCATCATCATCATCATCATCATCATAACCTCTAGGCAACATGGCTACAACCAATTTCTACCCATCTCCAACCTAAACTTAAATCTATCTAATTCAAATGTATTGCTGCTGGCTCTTTCCTGATTGATTTACTATAAGGACCTTTATATCACTTTTATCATAGCCTATAACCCGTTTGAATACTTCTATATATCGCATCACCCCGCACTCTTCCGTCTTTCTAAATATTGTAAGCTGAAGCGCAGGAACTACCTCGTGTAGGTCTCGTGGCCTCTTGTAGCTTCCTTATTTTCTTATATTCTTATATGTTTTGGCCTGTCTTGATATGGTATCTGTGACAGCGATCATTAAGTTTGTGCTGTAGTATGTATTATTGTTACGTCGACATCCTGTAGAGAATGAATGGACTTTCCCTAAAATGTTGTTGTCATCACGGGAAAGCTTAAACATTTCCGAGTATTGTTCAGTCCGTGCATGCAGCTTACCGCCTCCAGCCGGCCTGTGCCCGCGTCTGTCTGGTCCAAGGTTAATGTGGTACACGGTGTCCCACTTGTTAGTAAGGCTTCGTTATTATCTCATGCTAGACCTGTGATTTTGTACACGTGTTACATTCCAGGCGTGTGAAGGTTCTAAACTTCTAAAGCGTGTATATACGTAGGCGCGTGTGTGTTGTGTCTTCGCGTATAGGTATGTATGTAGTGGACACGCCTCGGGGCAAAAAAAGGCGCGTTTTCGCATTAGAATTAAACTTAGAACGAATAGACTTAGATCGACTTAGACTTAGATAAGACTTAGATCGCATGCAGCCTTGAGTAAGTGCGTTGAGGATATCACACATAGATATCACAGTGCCGGGATTGTGCTTGGTGGTATAGGCAGCGATTAATAGAGTATTGCCCTATCATTGACAGCCTCGGAACATAACAACCTTCAATGCCCACACACGCATATCACAGTGCCGGGATTGTGCTTGGTGGTATAGGCAGCGATTAATAGAGTATTGCCCTATCATTGACAGCCTCGGAACATAACCTTCAATGCCCACACACGCATATCCAGTGGTGGGCGACGTTAATCAAAAAGTTAACTTCGTTAACCGTTATCCAAAAAATTAACTTCGATAACCGTTAAATTAATCAGTTAATTCTTTAAAAATGTAACGGAAGTTATCGATAAACCGTTAACGTTAATTTTTATTATAGAAAAAAAACAAAAAATCTGTTTTTGCTCTAAAACCACCTAAAAACACCTTTGAAAAGTGCCAAAACTATAAAATCAGCCTTTATGGGTTTTTTTTAAGGGCTTTAGAACCCAAAAACTATAGTTTTTTTTTGCTTTAGTTAAAAAAGGCAGTTTTTATAGTTTTAACTTAAAAAAACCTAAAAAAGGCTGATTTCATAGTTTTGGCCCTGTTTTAGGTTTTTAAAGGCTTTTAGAGCCAGAAAAGGGTGAAAAAAACTTAAATGAAACACAATATTAGTATTAAACTAAAAAAAAATATTGATAAAGTGGTCGAAAGAAATAAAAAAAAAAAAATGAAAAACACGATATATACATAATTTAATGTTTCCTCTTCTTCTCGTTCTCCATTTTGTTCCTGAGATGCATGTTGCCCTTCATGAAAAGTAGCATGTCAAAGTTTTCACAGTAATGGTATCGCTATAATAACAGCACAGTAATGGTATCGCTATAATAACAGATACTCACGTTGTCACCGTAATAGCTCTCCAGAGTGAAGTAAGGCCTCTTCCTACTGGCACTTCCTTATATATATAGCGCTGCGTTGCGTGCTGTGGTGCAATATCTTATTTGTTTATTAAAGAAACTTTATAGGATCTATTAATAGAAAATAATTGCTTAAATATCGAATACATAAAATATCATTTTGAACTCACAATTCGAAGTTTAATTGAAAAGTTATTTATAATAATAAGTGGCGTTATATCGGGGTTGAAAGAATGACGCGTACAATATTAAATATGCCAAGACTACATCTGTATTGAAAATCTGAAAATAATAGAAACTTTTAAACGTTTACCGGTTTTTATGAAATTTGTGGGTTAGCGGACTT
>JACEEZ010020120.1:1009569-1038472 GCA_016584305.1 Chionoecetes opilio
TTGGGGTTCTTGCCAACAGCCACAAGGGTGGAGGAGGCCAGGTTGGCGTCAGTGTCCTGCGGGAAGGGAAGGAGGGAGGTCACGTTAGGTTGTGCTGGCATGGCTGGCTGACTTGTAGACTTGTTATGTCACTAATAATGATGATAATAGTATAACAATAATGATGATAATGAATTCTAAGGGTTATTGCTTGATTCTATATGTATAAGAATAGGTTTTTTTCTCTCTCTGTCGTGGCATACCTTGAGAGTGCCGTCGAGGGCAATGCCACTCCTGCTCTTGTTGGAGGCGGCGAGAGGGGTGAGGTTGAAGGCCTTGGTCAGGTTGCTGCCGGGGGTGATGGGGCAGCCCTCCTTGGACTCAAGGGAGGACACCTGCACGACCAAAGATACACACGTTAACAGATAGGAAGGGTGAGGGAAAGGTGTATAGGTGTATAGGGAGGGGATGATGGAGGGGAAATAGGAAGGGTGAGGGAAAGGTGGATAGGGAGGAAGACTGATGATGGAGGGGAAGGATGAGGGAGAATACGTCACAGGATATCATAAGAACATCAGAAAATAAGGAAGCTACAGAGGCCGCGAGACTTACATATACACGTGCCATGGTAGTTCCTGTTATGCAGAGGAGGATTTTTGCATAGGTGGAGGGTGTGGAGATGAGTCAAGGTGTGGATATTATAATCTATTTTTTTAACGAGGTAAAAATTCCATTCTATCTTAAGGTCTCATGCTTAAAATGATGCCTAAGTTTACCTGATAATATGGTTAACTATGATAGCTATGATAAAATACAGCTGAAATTTAGAAGAATCATAGGGCTCTCTTCTCCTGGCATCAAATATCTGTCAGTAAGCAGCAAGGGGTCAGGATTTTTCACCTCGTTAAAAAAACAGACTATAGTGTTGTGTGTTATCAGTAAGACAGAATATTATTATTATTGTGTGTGTGTGTGTGTGTGTGTGTGTGTGTGTGTGTGTGTGTGTGTGTGTGTGTGTGTGTAAGTGTGTAAGTGTGTGTGTTATGAGTGACTGACCTCGCGGGTGAACTGGCTATTAACCATGGTGACCTCGACATGCTGCACGATGCCACACTTGATGTTCTTCACCGTCTTCTTGGAGGCGTTGTTGATGCTGAGGTTGGCCTTGACCTGCTCCCCGTGGTAGTAGATCTCCTTGTCCAGCGTCACCTCCATGTTCAGCTTGCCGGAGGAGAGCGCGAAGCCCTTGGACACCAGGGTGGAAGGCTGGCGCTTGGAGGCTGAAGCGGGGGAGAACTGCACCTTACGCACAGCCAGACCCACAGAGTTACGGCGGTGGGGCTTCTCATCAACATTGTCACCGACGAACACACGCAGCTCGTAGATGACTCCCAGGGGCTTGGCCTGTACATAAGAACATAAGAACATTAGAAAATAAGGAAGCTACAAGAGGCTGGGAGACCTACACGTGCATGGTAGTTCCTGTTACTTAACACTACCTACATCCACCTTTCATCCCCATCCATGAATTTATCTAGCCTCCCTTTAAAGCTCTCTAATGACTCCGTAGACTCTGTAGGGCGAGGGCGGGTATTAGACGCTTTCCCCCTACATAGTGAGGTGGGGGAAGGGGTGTACGATAGGCCGCGGTGCTCACATCTGTCTCCCTAACATCCAAGGCAGTGTTGGATCAGGGTTCGCATCCCTAAACACTGTATACAAGTAGGCTGGCTTCGTGTGCATCTGTCTCCCTAACATTCAAGGCAGTGTTGGATCAGGGTTCGCATCCCTAAACACTGTATACAAGTAGGCTGGCTTCGTGTACATCTGTCTCCCTAACATTCAAGGCAGTGTTGGATCAGGGTTCGCATCCCTAAACACTGTAGTACAAGTAGGCTGGCTTCGTGTACATCTGTCTCCCTAACATTCAAGGCAGTGTTGGATCAGGGTTCGCATCCCTAAACACTGTAGTACAAGTAGGCTGGCTTCGTGTACATCTGTCTCCCTAACATTCAAGGCAGTGTTGGATCAGGGTTCGCATCCCTAAACACTGTAGTACAAGTAGGCTGGCTTCGTGTGCATCTGTCTCCCTAACATTCAAGGCAGTGTTGGATCAGGGTTCGCATCCCTAAACACTGTATACAAGTAGGCTGGCTTCGTGTACATCTGTCTCCCTAACATTCAAGGCAGTGTTGGATCAGGGTTCGCATCCCTAAATACTGTATACAAGTAGGCTGGCTTCGTGTGCATCTGTCTCCTTAACATTCAAGGCAGTGTTGGATCAGGGTTCGCATCCCTAAACACTGTATACAAGTAGGCTGGCTTCGTGTACATCTGTCTCCCTAACATTCAAGGCAGTTTTGGTTCAGGGTTCGCATCCCGGAACAGTACACAAGTAGGCGGGCTTCGGCTCTCATGCCACAAGAGGGGGCAGATTAAAAGGCTCCGTGAAGCCGTATTAGTGAGGATGTTCTTTAATAGGATTCACCAGTTGTACCGAAGGCAAGAAACGTGAAGCCCCTGAAGTGTTATCCCTTTACTGTTTTTTCCTTTCCAAGTATCAGTATGTAGGTCAAGGCTCTGATCTCTTGGCAAGCTGTGCAAGCATTATGACAAAGGCTATTAAGGTACGTCATTTTAGGAGTATAACATAACCCCATGTTAATCCTTCCCGCCATAACGCTGCGGCACACCCTAATGACGGAAAATAAGGCGGTAACTTGTGTAAGATAAAGGTCGCAGGAAACACTCGTGGTGTGAGCATGTAATTATTATTATTAGAAGTAGTAGTAATAGTAGTATTCAGTGTAGTTTCTAGCCTTTTGGGGGCCCTATATATATATATATATATATATATATTATATATATATATATATATATATATATATATATATATATATATATATGCGAAATGCTGTTTGGGGGCCCTATTTTGTAAAACTATGGTGGGAGGATTCCAAACCCTCTAAGGTGGTCCGGGGGCACGCCTTTAATATCTAAATGCATCAAACTTGTGCACTTTAAGAGGTAAATAGACTAGATTAAAAAAGACAAGCAAACGATGGAAGTTTGGGGGGCCCTTGGTGGCTTCGGGGGCCCTGTGCAACCGCGTAGCTCGCATATAGTAAGAAACGGCCCTGGTATTATTATTATTAGTAGTAGTAGTAGTAGTATTAGTATTATTATAGAATCCAGGCCGGTCAATGAGAGCAGTAGGCTACAGTTATTGGGGGGAGGGCAGAGGGGGGAGGACTCACCGTTTCCTCCTCGCCGCTGTGGAGCTGGACGGAGGCGGGGGCAGCGTCAGGGAGAGTCACGGCGAAGGGGTAAGCATTGCCGCCAAGCTTCTTGATGAGGCGGTCCTGCACGCTGGTCAGCTCGGCCTGGTTGGCGGAAGGATAGATCTGCTGGGTGGCCAGCTGCATCTCCTTGCTGAAGTTGAGTCCCATGACCTCATCCTCCTCGCGACCGAAACGGTACGTAACCGTGACCTGCGGGTGGAGGGAGAGGAGGTCAGGGAAGGGCGGCGGCACTGAGAGGCCTCAAGCAGACGTGGGAGAAGTTAACCCCGTGAGGCCCAGAACGTAATTTTCATTGTAATTTGACTACCATTAAACGATTTTTAGTGACTATAAGCAATGTTTTATAGATATGACTTGTTTAGTATCCTTGTCGATTAACTAATTTGGTATATTCAGTTATTTTTCGTAATTTTATGGTTTACAACACACGATTTGATATAGCAAAGGAAAGATTTGGGCGTGAAGGGGTTAAGAGAGGCTAGGCAGTAAGGTAGCTCCTGTATATATAGTGACACGATGAAGATTCTTATTATGTCCAAGTAAGGAAGGGAGAAGAGGCAGTGGTGTGTGTATACTTACGGTCGCGAAGACCTTGCGACCACGAAGGTAGTCATTGTCGCACACTACCACGCCATCGACGGGTTCGGTGGCGGTGGTGTTGTCTACAAAGTCACGGCGACCCAAGTAGGCGGTGATTTTACCTGAAGGAGGAGAAGGAAGGATTATGTGCCTGATTTACATTGACGACAAGGAGTTTAGCTTAGACTGTTGTGTCAGCTAGATATGCATGAACGATGAGGGAGTGTGGCATCATCTTATTATTATCATTATCATTATTATTATTATTATTATTATTATCATCATCCCTGGCGAGTGTGCACGGCCCAAGGGAACAACACTTTAGGTGAGGGCGATGCTAGAGAGGGAAGAGCACCGGGCATAAGGAACGTCATGAAGAGTGGCACAGGTGAGGTGGTGGAGGGATGGTGATGAAGGTGTTGGAGGGAGAAAGAGAGGAAGAATAACACTGGCGAACAGTTCTGAACATCATTTCTGTTGAGTTCGATTTTTCACTTGATTTAGACTAAAATTTTGGCATGCTGATTTCAAAACTACAGAACTATTAGATGCGGTATTTTTATGGTTTTTGAGAGAGAGCGAGGGTATCATGTAGCTCAAAAAGTTGATGTGAGAACGAAAAAATGGGGTAATCTTTGGATTCAGAGGCCGAAAGTTAGTCAAAAACAAGTGTCAGATCTAACTCAACGAAAATTGTGTTCCACAGTGTAATAGATGGGGAGAGAGAGAGAGAGAGAGAGAGAGAGAGAGAGAGAGAGAGAGAGAGAGAGAGAGAGAGAGAGAGAGAGAGAGAGAGAGATATCACGTACCATTAGGGGCGGTTTTCTTGAAGACTTTCACGGCGTTCACCATTGAAGTTGGTTAGTTTCTCTGAAGAGAGAGCGAGAGGAAGAGACACAAGTAAGTTTGCTCGACAAAGAACAACAGCGGGATGGCTTGAGGGCGTCCAGGCGCCGCATATATACTCATTAGTAATCCACTTAACCTCGAGCTAATGGGACCATCGGTAGGAGATCCCATGTGACTCCTGCTAAGCTGGTTTGTTGGCGGGATTCAGCCGCGGGACTTTGCTCTATAAGGTTTCTCTGGGGCCGCGAAGATGCTTGCTGCCACACCTTTCTTGGAGTCTTGTGGGAAGCCTCGCTGCGTTGTGTGTGTGGGGGGGTTCTGTGTGTGTGTGTGTGTGTGTGTGTGTGTGTGTGTATGTGTGTGTGTGTGTGTGTGTGTGTGTGTGTGTGTGTGTGTTGTGTGTGTGTGTGTGTGTGTGTGTGTGTGTGTGTGTGTGTGTGTGTGTGGTGAGTCTTGTGGGAAGCCTCGCTGTGTTGTGTGTGTGTGCATGGGGGGGGTCTGTGTGTGTGGGGGGCTCTGTGTGTGGGGGGATCTGTGTGTGTGGGGGGGTCTGTGTGTGTGGGGGGGTGGGGGGGACTCTGTGTGTGGGGGGTGTCTGTGTGTGTGTGGGGGGGGGATCAGTGTGTGTGGGGTGTCTGTGTGTGTGTGTGGGGGGACTCTGTGTGTGTGGGGGGGCTCTGTGTGTGTGGGGGGTCTATATATATGTGTGTGTGTGTGTGTGTGTGTGTGTGTGTGTAATATTAGTCAATAATATGATAATAATTATGATAGTACTGATAAAAGCAATAACAATGATGATGATGAACGGTTTATCGGAATAACAGTAAGGGCTGAAAATACTGTAGGCTTACTTAATTAACACGTAAACTAAGTCCACTAGTTCAAGATTTAACATCGTAAGTATTCCTCAGTCAATAGCCTCTGAGCCCTGGCAGGAGGCGGGACGCTGCAGCACGATAGGCGCATTTTAAACAAGATACATAGTTCGCTTTTTTAATTTACATCTATAGATATATTTCTTCCTTTACGCGACCATCACCACCAGATACACAAGATTGAATGGGAGGGAGAATACGACTTCATCTTTTCTACTCATATTGGTCGTCAGTCGTGGGGTGGTCAGTCGGAGTCAATGGGAGTTTAATCCCTTGAGACCCAGAACGTAATTCCCATTGTAATTTAGCTACCATTAGAGACGATTTTTAGTGACTATAAACAATATTTTATAGATATGACCTGTTTAGTATCCTTGTCCACTAACTAATTGGGTAGCTATATTCAGTTACTTTTCATATTTTATGGCTAACAATATACGATTTTTTATAGCAAAGGAAAGATCTGGGCGTGAAGGGGTTAAAAGGAGGCTGGATAATTTCATGGATGGGGATGAAAGGTGGATGTAGGTAGTGTTAAGTAACAGGAACTACTACGTGTAGGTCTCGCGGCCTCTTGTAGCTTCCTTATTTTCTTATATTCTTATATTTTTTTTTTTTTTAAGTGGCTCGTTTACTTACAGTAGGTTATTTATTAGGTGCCAGGCTGGTAGGCTGTGGTTGGGGGGAGGCAGTGCTGATCGAGGGACAGATGCTATATAGTGTTTACTTGTTATATAGTGTTGAAAGATACTATATAGTGTTTACTTGTTATATAGTGTTGAATATATAGTGTTGAAAGATACTATATAGTGTTTACTTGTTATATAGTGTTTACTTGTTATATAGTGTTGAAAGATACTATATAGTGTTTACTTGTTATATAGTGTTGAAAGATACTATATAGTGTTTACTTGTTATATAGTGTTGAATATATAGTGTTGAAAGATACTATATAGTGTTTACTTGTTATATAGTGTTGAATATATAGTGTTGAAAGATACTGTATAGTGTATAGTTATAGTGTTTCTGAAAAGTGTGTTGTATACTGTAGTCGTGAATAACATGGGAGCCAGGGAGTGGAGCGCTATAGTGGAAAAGCATAGTGGAGCGCGGTGGAGGCTTACGTGGAGGGAGAGTCTTTCAATTAACCCCTTGAGACCCAGAACGTAATATCCATTGTGATTTGGGTACCATTAGACGATTTTTAGTGACTATAAGCAATATTTCATAGATATGACCTGCTTAGTATCCATGTCCACTAGTTAATTTGGTATATTCAGTCACTTTTCGTAATTTTATGGCTAACAACAAACGAGTTTATATAGATAGCAAAGGAAAGATCTGGGCGTGAAGGGGTTAAGAAACTGGAAATGACAGAGCACGTGCCATTTCCCCCATCCCTCCCTCAAAATAACTCAAGGTCAAGTTAGGTCATGAACGTAAAGTGACGTAATAGAATTATATAAAACCGCATATGTGTGTGTGTGTGTGTGTGTGTGTGTGTGTGTGTTTCTAAGAGGAAGCCCCAAAGAAAGCCTGAAGACAAAGAAACCTTGCCTTCACATTAGGGCTTCAAACCTCCTCCTCCTCCTCCTCCTCCTCCTCCTCCTCCTCCTTCCTTCCCATCCCTACCCTTCCTTCCCATCCCTTCCCTTCCTTCCCATCACTAATAACCCTTCCTTCCCATCCCTTCCCTTCCTTTCCATCACTAATAACCCTTCCTTCCCATCACTAATAACCCTTCCTTCCCATCACTAATAACCCTTCCTTCCCATCACTAATAACCCTTCCTTCCCATCACTAATAACCCTTCATTCCCATCACTTCCCTTCCTTCCCATCACTAATAACCCTTCCTTCCCATCACTAATAACCCTTCCTTCCCATCACTAATAACCTCCTTCCCCATTCCCATCCCAATAAAACCCTTCATTCCCATCACTAATAACCCTTCCTTCCCATCACTAATAACCCTTCCTTCCCATCACTAATAACCCTTCATTCCCATCACTAATAACCCTTCATTCCCATCACTAATAACCCTTCCTTCCCATCACTAATAACCCTTCCTTCCCATCACTAATAACCCTTCATTCCCATCACTAATAACCCTTCATTCCCATCACTAATAACCCTTCATTCCCGAATCCCATCCCTTCCCTTCCTTCCCTTCCCTTACCCTTCCTTCCCATCAATAAACCTTCCTTCCCTTCCCTTCCCTTCCCTTCCTTCCCATCCTTACCCTTCCTTCCATCACTTACCCTTCCTTCCCATCCTTCCCTTCCTTCCCATCATAAACCTTCCTTCCCTCCTTCCCTCCTTCATTCCCTCCCTTCCCTTCATTCCCTTCCCTTCCCTTCCTTTCCTTCCCTTCATTCGTCCTTCCTCATCCTTCCCTTCATTCACCTTCCCTTCCTCCCATCCTTCCCTTCATTCATCTATACCCTTCCTTCCCTACCTACACACAAGTAAGCATTTCATGCTAATCATATAATTGCCCCACTATCCCTTTATATCTAATACCTTGCATATCATACGTAACACCAAATGTATTTCCGAATCCCGATTTTCCTTGAGCATTTTCCCGTTTTTTTCGGTAATTCCATGATCATCAAAGTCAATACCC
Organism: Chionoecetes opilio; assembly: GCA_016584305.1. Lineage (NCBI taxonomy): Eukaryota > Metazoa > Arthropoda > Malacostraca > Decapoda > Majidae > Chionoecetes > Chionoecetes opilio. The sequence goes on from JACEEZ010020120.1 coordinate 1,017,779, forward strand.
ATACACCAGCAATATCTGCCCAACTTTGATAGTCCTTGTTCATCCTTATTACCTTTTTGACATTGCAAGCCTCTTATACCATACAACTATAATAGGAATACTTAAACCGTCATCTGGGAGGCATTAATAGTTTGTAAGAGCCTGGAGTAAGGAATTAATTGAGATATATGACAGACGTTGGTTTGAAATATTCCGTCACTTATAACACGCTTTGTAAGTACTGTTAAGGCCTCCCAGAGTGTGTTACTATAATGACAATGGTTAAACTATCAAAGAAGAGGTAATAGTCTGAAGTGAGGCTATTAGATAAGGAATATAATGGCCTATGATGAATGCAAAGTTGTCCGTCCTGCCTAACGGGGTTCAGCTCCCTCATTCCTACTCTTTGCCGCTATTTACATCTAATCAGACTCTATTCACACATATCTAGGCTGATTTTACATGCAACAGTCCTACATATAGTTCATTGAGGTGATAACAGCTCTAGATTTATCAGAATAGCTGTAATTTCCTCGTAATATATTCAAAATTACTTCCTTTGCTAAAATATAATTTGAGTTTTAATTTACTTAATAGGAATTATAGGAGATTATAATTATAGGAGAGAAACAGGCATATGGCTTGGGTGGAGTGGGCGTATGGAGGCATGCTGTGGGTGGGATGGGCGTATGAGGCATGGTGTGGGCGTATGGGAGTATATGGTGTGGGCGTATGGCTGTATGGCGTGGGCGTATGGGTGTATGGTGTGGGCGTATGGCTGTAAGGTGTGGGCGTATGGGTGTATGGTGTGGGCGTATGAAGTTATGGTGTGGGCGTATGGGTGTATGGTGTGGGCGTATGAAGGTAAGGTGTGGGCGTATGGGTGTATGGTGTGGGCGTATGAAGGTATGGTGTGGGCGTATGGCTGTATGGCGTGGGCGTATGGGTGTATGGTGTGGGCGTATGGGTGTATGGTGTGGGCGTATGAAGGTATGGTGTGGGCGTATGGGTGTATGGTGTGGGCGTATGAAGGTATGGTGTGGGCGTATGGGTGTATGGTGTGGGCGTTTGGGTGTATGGTGTGGGCGTATAGGTGTATGGTGTGGGCGTATGAAGGTATGGTGTGGGCGTATGGGTGTATGGTGTGGGCGTTTGGGTGTATGGTGTGGGCGTATGGGTGTATGGTGTGGGCGTATGAAGGTATGGTGTGGGCGTATGGGTGTATGGTGTGGGCGTATGAAGGTATGGTGTGGGCGTATGGGTGTATGGTGTGGGCGTATGAAGGTATGGTGTGGGCGTATGGGTGTATGGTGTGGGCGCATGAAGGTATGGTGTGGGCGCATGGATGTATGGTGTGGGCGCATGAAGGTATGGTGTGGGCGTATGAAGGTATGGTGTGGGCGTATGAAGGTATGGTGTGGGCGTATGGGTGTATGGTGTGGGCGTATGAAGGTATGGTGTGGGCGTATGGGGGTATGGTGTGGGCGTATGAAGGTATGGTGTGGGCGTATGGGCTCTTATCTATGGGCTCCTAGGGGTTCCTATATGTTCTTCTTATGTATGGGCGTATGGTGTGGGCGTATGGGGGCATGATGTGGGCGTATGGGGACATGGTGTGGGCGTGTGGGGGCAAGGCATGGGTGGTGTGGGCGGGATGGGCGGAGTTTGTTATGAATGTCCGCGGTGACGTCATTGCTTCACGCGGGTGACGTCATCCCTCCATTCATTCCCCGCCCTCGCACTTCCAATAATGTCGAGATCACTGCATTCAACCCTCCACTGACACATACGCGGCCATACTATACACCAAAACAGTCTAATATTTAATGTACACCAAATAACACCTATAGTAAAGTGCTAGTAAAGTGGTTATAAGTAATTTAAGTACAGTGTTTACATCATTTTAGCATTATATTTTTACATCATCAGCAGCATTTAACCCTTCAGTGACCTATACGCGGTAATACTACACATCAAAACACTATAATATTTAATGTACACTAAATAATAACTATAGTAAAGTGCTAGTAAAGTGGATATAAGTAATTTTAAGTGCAGTGTTTACATCATTTCCGAAGGCTGCAGCGGTACCAGAAAGCTTCACAACATCCTTTATTCTATTATTTCAGTGGTTTTACAAGCTTGTGTCGCCCCGAATGCTTTGATTGCCCGACAGGAAGGTGAGTGTATATCCATGGATGTATATACGTGTGTTAATATAGTGAATTAGACGTCTGAAATGGTAACTAGAGCATTATTCAAGGCCAGTGATTGCAAGTAGATCGGTTTGTCCTCAGTCTCACATCTCGAGTCCTACACCGATTGTAAGGTTGTGGTGTTGTGGTGTTGCCTTGTGAACCAGTGACTGTATTTAAGGTGTGTATGTGTGTGGTAAGGTCTTTTATTGCGGCGCCGGGTTTGGAATAAGTGAATTGGATCAAAACTCAAGGTCAGGGAATGGTGGTGGTGGTGGTTGTCAGGCAGGGGATTTACGGTCATTTCGCCCACCACGCCCAAATTCGCCCACATGTAAGAGTCAATTCGCCCACAAGACTTTTCGCCCACATATAATATAAGAGTCAATTCGCCCACATATAAGAGTCAATTCGCCCACATGTAAGAGTCAATTTCATTTATTTACGGTGATACACAGGCGACAGGTGTGTTGCGAGGCCGTACAGGTGTGTAGTGACAGGTGTGGTGTGTGTGGTAAAGCGAGAGAGGCTAAGAGTGAGGTGTTAGCCCCCCAGTGTGTGTGTGTCTGACCTAAAGAGCGAACGCGCAGTTCTCGTCCACTATAACGGCGTCAGCCCTGTACCGCCGCGGCCACGAGTACGGCGCGGGCCACAGTGGTCCATAGAAGCTTCTCTCGGGCACGCGGGACTCGAACCTAGGATCAGCGCATCAAGGTCTACCCTGGGTACGTCTCTGTAGTATTCTCATTTATTTCAGGGAGAATATTACGCTGAAAGGTTAATATGACGGCAATGTATTTATCGTCTACCCTATATTTATCAATAACACTACTCCTATCTTTACCTTTATTGTCACTAATATGCCATAAATAAGGTATTTAAGGGTAAATTTCACCTTATTTCCCATTAAATAAGGTCTATATATCGGGAATAAACACTAAACATTGCCGCTCAGTTGGTTCCCGAACGCTGATTGGCTGAGACCAGAGCAAGGCCGCTGATTGGCTGAGACCAGAGCAAGGCCGCTGATTGGTTGAAGGGAATCCTGCCTCGCCGCCATTTTACGTGGCGCCAATTAGTTTTTAAAACGAATAGTCACTTTTTTATTCATTGACCGATTATGGATTATATAGCCTTAATGAAAAGCCCAGCTCTTTTTATGACTTCCCATATAAAGTCTGCGATACTTAAGGCTTTCGTAAAATAAATACGATTCAATCATTTAGTAACACCGTAGATTTTAGCGATATTTTGTTGATAATTCATTTTTTACATCAAATGGAGGGGTATTTTTGTGTATTTTAATATATTTCGATGTTTCCGCATCGTTTTATGTATTAATCACGCGCCTGGTGGCTGTATTTTGTTTATTTATTTTAGGCGGGTTTTGTTTACATTTTAACGTCTAACTTGTTCCTCCTTATAAATGAGCTGTGAGGATATTTGTGTGTGATTAGCTATGCCCATAGGCGCAGCGTTTTTGTGTGTGTTTATGTGGCGTGTTTTTCACGTGTTTACTGGAGGAATACATCTGACTCAGTGGTTGAAAGGGTCAAATTATCGAAAAAACAAAACATGTATTGCTCCATGGTTTCAACACTGAACGAGGATCTGTTACTGTTTATAAGATACACACAACATATAGTATTTGCCCATATTTTTTCACGAATTATTGAGCCTTGGGTAAAAAGTTGATTTTTGTTATGGTAAATTTGAGTTTTTTTCGGCCATCTTTTGATACGGGATATTTCATTATTTCTTCTTTGTCATTGTTTTTTTAGGCTTATTGAGTCCTATTTATCATGATTGTACTTTATTCGTGTTGATTTATTCATTATTTGATGTTTTGATTACGAAGGGAATAGTTGTAGTCTCGAGTTGGATGTCAAGATCAAGAGGAGCTCTGATCTAGCTCTTGATGAATTCACAGCGGCCATATTGGAAATTTATTCTTATTCTTACATTTATACCTCAATTTACGCCTCACCGTGCAATATTCAAGGCTATTTAAGGGGTAAGAAAGGGTTTGGGGCTGTATTGCATGATATTACCCATTGACAAAGACAATATATGCACGATAAATAGGTAAAAACTGGGTATTTCTGGCTTCACTTATCTTATTTATCTTATTTTCTTCTGCTGTTTACCTCAATTTACGGGTTCCCTTGCAATGTTCAAGGCTATGTAAGGGGTAAGAAAGGGTGTGGGGCTGTATTGCATGATATAATACCCAAGCAAGGCAATATATGCACGCTAAATGGGTAAAAATGGGGTATTTCTGGCTTCACTTATCTTATTTTCTACTGCTTTTTACCTCAATTTACGGGTTCCTTTGCAATATTCAAGACTATGTAAGGGGTAAGAAAGGGTGTGGGGCTGTATTGCATGATATAACACCCAAGCAGAGGCAATATATGCACGCTAAATGGGTAAAAATGGGATATTTCTGGGTTCAAAACTTTCCGCTATTATAAAAACAAGCCTTTTATTTATATTCTAATAGATTTTGATGTGTTTGTGTCCTCACTAATGACTTCTTGATCTAAATCACCCTGTTTTTCATAAGGGGGCGAGGCGTAGTGCAAAAATATCACCAAGTTCACCAAGGGGGGGGTGAAGGGGGGCTAAGAGAGTATGGAAGTATTATTAATATTGTACCATATAAACTGGTAGAATGAAGTAGTAGACTACGTACCATAGATAACACTTTAGTCGCTACCTGCCGTAATGTCGCAAAAAATAATGACCTGGGCCATGTATTTGCCCGCTGTCTGGCCGGCACACCAGCGTAGGGCAGCAGTCACTGGGCCATAAAGCTATGACCTGGGCCTTGTATTTGCCCGCTGTCTGGCCGGCACACCAGCGCAGGGCAGCAGTCACTGGGCCATAAAGCTATGACCTGGGCCGTGTATTTGCCCGCTGTCTGGCCGGCACACCAGCGCAGGGCAGCAGCCACTGGGCCATAAAGCTATGACCTGGGCCGTGTATTTGCCCGCTGTCTGGCCGGCACACCAGCGCAGGGCAGCAGCCACTGGGCCATAAAGCTATGACCTGGGCCGTGTATTTGCCCGCTGTCTGGCCGGCACACCAGCGCAGGGCAGCAGCCACTGGGCCATAAAGCTATGACCTGGGCCGTAGAAACCCTTCAGGTGAGAGAACAGATTGCGTGCTCTGCCAAACACCTTTGTAATGTATCTTAGTTGATGAGAGATAGTTTGGTTGGGTTTTTATTCTGAACGATGATTCTTTATCTGCATAATCTTGTTCATCAATACATTTGAATGCTTGCATGCAGCGCTTGTAGGCAGTGACCTCCAGGGGTGGGATGGTAGGCCCTGGAGGTTCACTTGAGGGCTGTGACGGCTGGCCCTCGCCCGTAGTGGCACAGGGAGGATTGTTATAGTGACGCCTTTGATTAGAGGCTCATGCCGCCTCCCGTGTCCTCCGATGCACTTGCTGTCACGAAGGTAGAGTTAATGGGCGGCATGTGGGTGTTCTTAGGCCACTCGACGGTTGCAGAAAGATCTTAAGTGGATATTAACCCTCACCGGGGATCGAACTCGGGTCACCAAGCACGCCACTCAGAGATGCTAACCACTCTGCTACCTCCTTCCCTACTTTTCCTTGCTGATGTTACACTACCCGCATCATCCAGTGTTACATGACTTAAAAAAAGGAACTTTGGTATTTGTCAATCTATTACTCAATAAGAAAGATAATAGAAGTTACCTTCACTTCGCTACTTTTGTGAAATATTGTAGAAATTGTAGGAAATGCAAATTTATTGTCTTTTTGGGTTGTTTTGGATATTTTTTTCTATTATATATAAGAAATAAATTTTTGTGTGTGTAATTTATATACTAAAGGAGGAAATCAGAAAATTGCTGCGTGTTTTTTATTATTCAAAGGGAAGAAATATGATTTTTTTTAGCATATTGACTACAATACAAAGGGAAAATATAAAACACGCAACAATTTTTAATATTTCTTCCCTTTGTATGATAAAAAAAAAGACACGCAACACGGCGCAAGGCACAAAAAAAAAGTTTAGAATCTGAGCTTCCTGGCCGAGACAAACCCAGGATTTTTTTTTTTCAAGGGAGGGCGAGAATCTTTTTGTCGCCACCCAGTACAGTAAACTTGCCAAATTTCTTTCTAGCCGCTGGATGGTAGATTTTGCCGTCATCAGCTGATTAACTTTTCAAGCCTTATTTCTTATTTCTGCTACAGAAGCAATAGTTGTGCCATGCGAGGTGGCCCTTAGAGGCTTGTCCGAGGCATTACGTGAAGCATAAGTGCCACCAAAGCAAGGCAGTGTTAGAGGGTTATCCAAGGCATGACGTGAAGCATAAGTGCCACCAAATCAAGGCAGTGTTAGAGGCTTGTCCGAGGCATGACGTGAAGCATAAGTGCCACCAAAGCAAGGCAGTGTTAGAGGCTTGTCCGTGGCATGACGTGAAGCATAAGTGCCACCAAAGCAAGGCAGTGTTAGAGGGTTGTCCGTGGCATGACGTGAAGCATAAGTGCCACCAAAGCAAGGCAGTGTTAGAGGCTTGTCCAAGGCATTACGTGAAGCATAAGTGCCACCAAAGCAAGGCAGTGTTAGAGGGTTGTCCGTGGCATGACGTGAAGCATAAGTGCCACCAAAGCAAGGCAGTGTTAGAGGCTTGTCCAAGGCATTACGTGAAGCATAAGCGCCACCAAAGCAAGGCAGTGTTAGAGGGTTATCCAAGGCATTACGTGAAGCATAAGTGCCACCAAAGCAAGGCAGTGTTAGAGGGTTGTCCGGGCATGACGTGAACGATAAGTGCCACCAAAGCAAGGCAGTGTTAGAGGCTTGTCCAAGGCATACGTGAAGCATAAGTGCCACCAAAGCAAGGCAGTGTTAGAGGCTTGTCCAAGGCATTACGTGAAGCATAAGTGCCACCAAAGCAAGGCAGTGTTAGAGGGTTATCCAAGGCATTACGTGAAGCATAAGTGCCACCAAAGCAAGGCAGTGTTAGAGGGTTGTCCGTGGCATGACGTGAAGCATAAGTGCCACCAAAGCAAGGCAGTGTTAGAGGGTTGTCCAAGGCATACGTGAAGCATAAGTGCCACCAAAGCAAGGCAGTGTTAGAGGGTATCCAAGGCATTACGTGAAGCATAAGTGCCACCAAATCAAGGCAGTGTTAGAGGTTGTCCAAGGCATTACGTGAAGCATAAGTGCCACCAAAGCAAGGCAGTGTTAGAGGGTTGTCCGTGGCATGACGTGAAGCATAAGTGCCACCAAAGCAAGGCAGTGTTAGAGGCTTGTCCAAGGCATTACGTGAAGCATAAGTGCCACCAAAGCAAGGCAGTGTTAGAGGGTTGTCCGTGGCATGACGTGAAGCATAAGTGCCACCAAAGCAAGGCAGTGTTAGAGGCTGTCCAAGGCATTACGTGAAGCATAAGTGCCACCAAAGCAAGGCAGTGTTAGAGGTTATCCAAGGCATTACGTGAAGCATAAGTGCCACCAAAGCAAGGCAGTGTTAGAGGGTTGTCCGTGGCATGACGTGAAGCATAAGTGCCACCAAAGCAAGGCAGTGTTAGAGGGTTGTCCAAGGCATTACGTGAAGCATAAGTGCCACCAAAGCAAGGCAGTGTTAGAGGGTTATCCAAGGCATTACGTGAAGCATAAGTGCCACCAAAGCAAGGCAGTGTTAGAGACTTGTCCAAGGCATTACGTGAAGCATAAGCGCCACCATAGCAAGGCAGTGTTAGAGGGTTATCCAAGGCATTACGTGAAGCATAAGTGCCACCAAATCAAGGCAAAGGTGTACACAGGCAGGTCACAGCACTGAAGCCTTTAATGATTTTTTTTAACTGGCTGTTAGTGTGTTCTGATTTCTTACAAGGAAGGAAATTTCGGGGTGTCCATGGCCTCCTTGCCCCCCATGGGTGCACCCCTGCTTACCGGTAACGCTTCATCCTTGGCGTCCTAGAACATAAGAAAATAAGGAAGCTACAAGAGGCCGTGAGACCTACACGTGGTAGTTCCTGTTACTTAACACTACCTACATCCACCTTTCATCCCCATCCATGAATTTATCCAGCCTCCTTTTAAAACTCCCTAATGACTCCACACTAACTTACCTGTCTACTGAGTCCATTCCAATCATTTACCACCCTATTTGTGAACCAGTATTTCCCGAAGAAGCGGCCTGGTTCTCTGAGTCACTCCTTCGTGCCCTTGGTTTTGGCTGCATGTTGTCAATGTGAAGTACCTTGAAGCAAGAGTCAAGACCAGTGACATTGGAGGGTAGGGAAGTGCTGGTGCTGATAAGAACACTGCATAATGGAACATGAATGGAAATAGAAGTTAGCAGTACAGCCAAATTCCCAACATCCGACCTCCAAACATCCGACTTGTCCAAACAACCGACTTTTTTCACCACCACATTGTGTCTTGTTTTGGCCATTTATTTTACTTCGTTTTTTTAAAGTTTTTAGACTACATTGATTTGTGGCTTTATTTACGCATGAATTTTACTTTCGCGTATACCACTGGATCGGCCTTCAAGAGCTGCATCTTTTATGTTCTATACCATTTTGTCCTTACGTTTATGGTTACTGTGATATCCGAACATCCGACTATTCCAATTATCCGACCTACCTTCGGTCCCCCCAAGGTCGGATGATTAATACTTAGCTGTATCTTGGCTTCACTTGGCTTCATTTATATTGGGTTGTATATAAGGATATATAGGGGGAAATAGGGGTTCAGATTTGAAGCAATCACAAAACCAACCCCAGATTCGTGTTCAGCGTGGCAAGAAGACATTAAGGACTAATTTTCATGAGATTTAAAATTTCAAGATTTTTCATCAAAGGATAACACCCTTACTTATTTTTAAAAAATCATGTTTTTTTTTAATAACTCAAAAACAATGAGGCGTTCGTAGAAATAGTAAAGTAAGTAAGCAGTAATATGAGGAAAACGTGTTTGACAAAAATCCTCGGAAATTTTCAGCGGCCCAGAAATCCATCAAAAATATTTCCGCCACCGATCCGTGACTGGCGGCATCAGCCCTTGAGACAGTAATGTGACAGTGTCGGGAATACCAGTGAGCCGCGTTGTGAAGGATGAATAACACGGCAGAGGATATTTAATGGGAAATTATCAGATAAAAATACGTCATTTTTCCTTTTGCCTCTATACTATTAGGCCAATAATGTGCTGGCATGTTTATTAACTCTATTATGTTGATTCAGACTTTTAATTACGTTAAACCGGGTGCTGGGTCATGACCTGAGCGGGGTCACGGGTCAACCAAACGTGCCCTGAGGTATATGTATTGTAGGGACCCCATAGTGTTGCCCCTGTGTCCCCGAGTTCCCCTGGGGCGCCCCTAGTAAGGTCCCTGGGAGAAGTAAGGCCCGGGCTGGACACTCGGCCATTTGGCAGTATCGGTGGTCGTGTTGTCGGCAAAGTAATTAACAAGATGCAATATTTTGGTTTTGCTCCATGGCTGAAATACATCAATCAATCAATCATTAGGGGCACACGCCGGGGGGCGCGTCGCCTCGCCCACCCTACGACGCCACTCCCGGGGGTCACCACGTGCGAGTCCCCATGCAGTCTGCCTTCCCATACCAAGCAAACCATGCAGGCTGCCTTCCCATACCAAGCAACCCATGCAGGCTGCCTTCCCATACCAAGCAACCCATGCAGGCTGCCTTCCCATACCAAGCAACCCATGCAGGCTGCCTTCCCATACCAAGCAACCATGCAGTCTGCCTTCCCATACCAAGCAACCCATGCAGGCTGCCTTCCCATACCAAGCAACCCATGCAGGCTCCCTTCCCATACCAAGCAACCCATGCAGTCTGCCTTCCCATACCAAGCAACCCATGCAGGCTCCCTTCCCATACCAAGCAACCCATGCAGGCTGCCTTCCCATACCAAGCAACACATGCAGGCTCCCTTCCCATACCAAGCAACACATGCAGGCTGCCTTCCCATACCAAGCAACCCATGCAGGCTGCCTTCCCATACCAAGCAACCCATGCAGGCTGCCTTCCCATACCAAGCAGCTCTCGACAAGAAGCATCAACTTGCCCCAGCCACGAGCCTTGTGGGCGCCCCCTTGGCCTCCTCCACGCCGGATTGTCTCTTATAGATCTATACAACCCGATGGGAAGGATCAGTTTCAGGGTAGCGTGCCACATAGCGGTAGGTGTCATTGATGAAAAAAATGTATCATCATATTAATCATGGATGTCATGTATAGGTAGTTTATGTGGTGTGGTTTATGTGGTAGTTTATGTAGTTATTTATGGTCATGGTAGTTTGGGTAGAGGGAGGTTGTGATGGTAGTGCTGGATTATTCAAATGACAGGAAAGTAACTCAAACCAGTGTGGGAATTATCTTGATTTAGGTAAACAAAATTCATGTGTTTATGGATTGGCCTCAGAAGTGCACAGTGAAAGGGCTGACCACCACCACCACCACTACCATCACCACTACCACCACCACCAACACCACCCCCACCACCTACTAAACCACCACCACCACCACCCACCACCACCACCACCACCACCCACACCACCACCACACCAACCCCCACTACCACCACCAAACCCTCACCACCACCACCACCACCACCACCACCACCACTACCAAACCACCACCACCCAAACCCCCACCACCACCACCACCATACCACCACCACCATCACCACCACCGCTACCACCCCCCACCACCACTACCACCACCACCACCACCACCACCACCGCAACCACCACCGAACCACCACCACCACCACCACCGCAACCCCCACCACCACTACCCACCACCACCACTACCACCACCACCCCGCAACCACCACCGAAACCCAACCCACCACCACCCCACCACCACCCCCCAAACACGCCCCCACCCCCACCACCCCCACTAACACCGGCCACCCCCCACCACTCCATCCCACTACCAACACCACCCCACTAACACCACTCCCAAACACCACCACCCCCACCGCAACCACCCCCACCCCACTCCATCACCACTACAACACCACCACCCCCCCCGACCACCCCCCCACCACCCCACTCCACTACCACCACCCCCACCACCACCATAACCCCGCCACCCCCACCACTCCCCCCCCCCGCCGAAAAACCCCACCACCACCACCCCCACACCATACCAACACCCCCCACCACTATCACCCCACCACCACCACCGCAACCACCACCCCCCACCCCCACCACCACCACCAACCACACCATCACCACTCCCCACCCCCCCACCACTGCCACCTTCACCCCCCCCACCCCCTTCACCCCCCCCCCCACCACCCCCAAACCCACCCCCAAACTAACACCCCACCACACCCCACTACCATCCCCTCCCAAACCCCACCCTAACACCGCCACCACCCCCACTCCGCCGCCGCAACCCCCACCACCACCATACCACCCACTACCAACACCACCACCACTATCACCCCCACCACCACCACCCAACCACCCCCACCACCCCCACCACCCCACCACACCCCTACCATCACCATACCACCACCACCCCCACCACCCCCACTGCCACCTTCCCCCCCCCACCCCCTTTCCCCCCCCCCCCACCCCCACCACCACCACCACCACCACCCCACCACCGCCCCCACCACCACCCCCACCCCACCAACCACCACCACCCCATCACCACCACCACCACCACCACCACCCCCACCACCACCACTTACTACTACTACTACTACTACTACTACTACTACTACTACTACTACTACTACTACCACTACTACTACCACCACCACCAACCCCCACCCCCATCACCACCACCACTAACACCGCCACCACCACTACCATCACCACTACCAACACCACCACCACTAACACCGCCACCACACCCCACCACCGCCGCGCAACCACCACCCCCACCCCCTACCATCACCACTACCAACACCACCACCACTATCACCACCACCACCCACCGCAACCACACCACCCACCACCACCACCCCCAAACCACCACCACCGCCAACCCAAACACACCACCACCACCACACCACCACCACCACCACCACCACCACCACCACACCACCCCACCATACCATCACCACTACAAACCCCCCACCTAACCCCGCCCCCACCACAAACCACCACCAAAACACCGCCACCATTTGACCATTTGGGGTCGGCTGCCTTTACGGAACTCTATCTTTGCACCGTGCCTGCCAGGGGTGCATACAGTGGGGGGTTAAGGGGGGTCATGTCTCCCCCCCCCTCCGAAATGTCCTTCCTTGTAAGAAATCAGAATACACTAACAGTCGGTTAACCCCTTGAGACCCAGAACGTAATTGCCATTGTAATTTGGGTACCATTAGACAATTTTTAGTGACTATAAGCAATATTTTATAGCTATGACCTGTTTAGTATCCTCGTCGACTAACTAATTTGGTATATTCAGTTACTTTTTGTAATTTTATGGCTCGACAACATACGATTCTATATAGCAAAGGAAAGATCTGGGCGTGAAGGGGTTATAAAGATATGTTATAGGGTCCAGCGATGTGACTGTCACCCGAGTCCTGACCGTGTAGGCCTACCTTGATTTGGTCGTGCTCATGCTTCACGGGTAAATTTATTTATTTATTTTTAATATTTTTTAATATCTATGCCTACAGCGCATGTAGGCAGTAATCTCCAGGGCTCGGATGGTAGGCCCTGGAGGTTCACTTGAGGGCTGTGATGGTTGGCCCTCGCCCGTGGTGGCGCAGGCAGGATTTTTATAGTGACGCCTGTGATTAGAGGCTCATGCCGCCCCCTGTGTCCTCCCAGGCACTCGCAGTCGAAGGTAGAGTTAATGGGCAGGGCACGTGGGTGTTCTTAGGCCACTCAATGCTGCAGAAAGATTTTAAGTGGATTTATGGGTTTCACTCGGGTCTTCGAGAACGCCACACGGTGACGCTAACCACTCTGCTACCACCTCCCCTAAATGCCTTGGACAAGCATCTAAAATCTACTAAAACACACATTGTTTCAGTAGCAGAAATAAGAAGTAAGGCCTGAAAAGGGAATCGGCTGATGGCGGAAAAATTTACCATCCAGCGGCAGTGAAAAATCTGGCTATATAAGTTTACTATACTGACGGGCGGAAAAATAATTCTGACCCTCCCCGAGAAAAATTCTTGTGTTCGCCCCTGGTTCCTGCCCTTGGCTTGTCAGCGGCACACTCACTGAGAGAGGCATCATGTAGGTATGTAATGAAGCAGCACAGAATCAAAGAAAACTGAAAGTACTATAGGAGAGGACCAGTTGAAATGGTGCGCTGTACATAAGAACATAAGAAAATAAGGAAGCTACAAGAGGCTGTGAGACCTACACGTGGTAGTTCCTGTTACTTAACACTACCTACATCCACCTTTCATCCCCATCCATGAATTTATCTAGCCTCCTTTTAAAGCTCTATTGACTCCGCACTAACTACCTGTCTACTGAGTCCATTCCAATCATTCACCACCCTATTTGCGAACCAGTTTTTCCCTATTTCTGTTTTAAATCCACACTTCTCCAGCTTGAATCCGTTACTTCTTGTTCTACCCTGGTTAATAGCCGTAAGAACTTTTCCTACCTCTCCTTTATTAATTCCTTTATCCACTTAAAAACTTCTATCCACTGTACTGTATCATGGTCTCGCATTATCGTCTTCGTATTTGACAGATTTCCATTTGGTGACCCTTCAATAATTCCCGCCCTAATTCTCGCCCGGTGACGGCACTCTCCTATTTGGCAAGCATTCTACCCCCAAGAAACGCTATATCATATTTGACGACCATATTCTTGTACGTATTTGGTGAATATTTGCCGCCCTAGGAAATGCTATCTAATTGTTCTCTGTGTATTTCTGTAACAAAAGTTTATCTGTCTGTCGTATATTAGGATCCCAGATCTTAGCCATGAACATTAACCCCTTGAGGCCCAGAACGTAATTTCCATTGTAATTTGGGTACCATTAGACAAGTACGATTTTTAGTGACTATAAGCAATATTTTATAGCTATGACCTGTTTAGTATCCTTGTCCACTAGCTAATTTGGTATATTAAGCTACTTTTCGTAATTTTATGGCTAACAACAGACGATTTTTATAGCAATGGAAAGATCTGGGTTAAAGAAATGTTATTATTTCACCTGTATTGTGCATATCTTATAGTACCTGATAATGAATGATAGCAAAAATGTAGGTTTTAAGCCAGGTTTTATCCCCTTCACGCCCAGATCTTTCCTTTACTATATAAAATCGGTCTGTTGTTAGCCATATAATTACGAAAAGTAACTTAATATACAAATTAACTAGTGAACCAGGATACTAAACAGGTTATATCTATAAAATATTGCTTATATTCATTAAAAGTCGTTTAATGATAGTCAAATTACAATGGAAATAAAGTTCTGGGACTCAAGGGATTAAGTAAAAGTTTTAGCCAGGTTTTAAGGTTTAAAGCCAGCCCCTAAGCTAAGCATTGTTGCCTGTGAGGGTCTGGCAGCAGTCTGTGTTTTACTGATTTTTTTGGTTCATCACATTTGGCAAGCTTTCTCTGGCAGCAGTAATTGCCAAACGTGAGACCTTACTACACACAGCCAACCTTACTACACACAGCCATTCACTGTTCCCTCCCAGCCACTGACCGCTGTGTTGTCACCCACGTGTGGACATCAGCCAGCATTCTACTACTAACTGACAAGAGCTTTTAACACCTTCACGCCCAAATCTTTCCTTTACTATATAAAATGGTCTGTTGTTAGCCATAAAATTACGAAAAATAACTTAACATACCAATTTATCTAGTGGACAAGGATACTAAATAGGTCATATCTATTAAAATATTGCTTATAGTCACTAAAAATTGTCTAATGGTACCCAAATTACAATTGAAATTACGTTCTGGGTCTCCAGGGGTAAGGGAAAATAAGGTCTTGGTTATACTCTGGACCTGACTTGCCTTGACTTGACTTGACCTGACCTGAGTTATGAAGGACTGTTGCCGGGATACTATATTATACTAGTCATACATGTGTGACAGTGTGATGTATTTAGTGATGAGAGAGAGAGAGAGAGAGAGAGAGAGAGAGAGAGAGAGAGAGAGAGAGAGAGAGAGAGAGAGAGAAAAGAGAGAGAAGACCGCGCCCACACCAACTTTTCCCTCTCCTCCTCCCTCCCTCCCTCCCACATACCTCCCACTTTGATCTTATTCTTACATTACTCCACCCCCTACAACGAGATACATTTTTCTCGATTATCATTCTCCCTCCTCCTCCTCCTCCTCCTCCTCCTCCTCCTCCTCCTTTAAGTGTGTGTGTGTGTAGTATGTATGGTGTGTGTGTGTTGGTAGTGGGTGTACTTATTTAGAAGTGGTAATTACAGTATATGATTTTTTGCTGTTTTGATATGTAATAATTCCTCTCCTTTACTTCTCCTCCTCCCTCCTCCTCTCCTTACTCTCTCCTACTCCTCTCTCCTCCTTTTCCTCCTCTGCTCCTGTCGAATCATCCTCCTCTTCTACCTTGTTGTTCCTAATGCCCATGTGTGTGTTTTGCTTGATAGGGAAATCACCTTTATTTAGACAGGGTGTGTTTACTGTGTTGCTGTGTGTTGTTTGTTTGGTAGGGAAATCACCTTTATTTAGACTTAAGTAGGGAAATCACCTTTATTTAGACATTGTGTATCTATTTCGTGTGTTGCAGTGTAAACATATTTCAATGTATACATATTTTAGTGTAGGTATACATAGTGCTTACATATTGACGTTGGGAAATCAACTTTATTTTAGACATGGTGTATTTCTTGTGTTGCTTAAGTAGGTATGGTGTATTTCTTGTGTTGCTGAAGTAGGTATGGTGTATTTCTTGTGTTGCTGAAGTAGGTATGGTGTATTTCTTGTGTTGCTGAAGTAGGTATGGTGTATTTCTTGTGTTGCTGAAGTAGGTATGGTGTATTTCTTGTGTTGCTGCAGTAGGTATGGTGTATTTCTTGTGTTGCTTAAGTAGGTATGGTGTATTTCTTGTGTTGCTGAAGTAGGTATGGTGTATTTCTTGTGTTGCTTAAGTAGGTATGGTGTATTTCTTGTGTTGCTTAAGTAGGTATGGTGTATTTCTTATTTGCTATTGGACTTACACATTTTTTGTTATTGTTTATTTTAATTTTAAGTGTGTTGTCCTTGTGTTTTCAGGGATGGGGCTCTTGTAGCTTCCTTATTTTATTCTTATGTCCTTATGCAGTGTGTTTTTAGGGATGCTATGCTTGAACTATTGACTATATGCTCGGCTTATTGACTATTGACTATGCCTGGCTTATTGACTACCCTATGCTATGACTCTACTGGGACTATGCTTGGACTTATTATTACTTATTATACCTATGCTCTATACTTATGGTGTGTTGTTGTTATGTTTTCAGGGATGGGGCGCGGCCTGGGGAGTGCCCGCTTCAGGGACCAGGTGGTGGGTCTGGGGTGTCTGTGGGAGGCGTGGACCCAGGCGGAGCAGGTGGTGGTGGTGTACTCCCTCATCAGACGCCTCCCCCCCACCCCCGCCCGCTTCCTCCTCAACCTCCTCACCCATGCCGCCGCCCATGACCCCGCCCAGGACCTCACCCATGCGGAGGCCTCGGCTAACGACCCTGGTGAGTGTGTGTTCATCATC
This sequence comes from Chionoecetes opilio, assembly GCA_016584305.1. Classification (NCBI taxonomy): domain Eukaryota; kingdom Metazoa; phylum Arthropoda; class Malacostraca; order Decapoda; family Majidae; genus Chionoecetes; species Chionoecetes opilio. Next base: position 1,034,628 of record JACEEZ010020120.1, read on the forward strand.
TAGTTGTATTTTACAGGGCCTGAGCTGCACTCGTATTTTTTTTTTTACATTTGTGCCTATAGCGCCTGTAGGCAGTGGTGACCCAGGGCTCGGATGGTAGGCTCTGGAGGTTCACTTGAGGGCTGTGATGGTTGGTCCTCGCCCGTGGTGGCCCAGGCAGGATTGTTATAGTGACGCCTGTGATTAGAGGCTCATGCCGCCCCCCTGTGTCCTCCCAGGCACTCGCAATCGAAGGTAGAGTTGATGGGCAGGGCATGTGGGTGTTCTTAGGCCACTCCACGGTGCAGAAAGGTTTTGGTTTTCGTCGGGAATCGAACTCGGATCACCGAGAACGCCAGTCGGAGACGCTAACCACTCTGCTACCGCCTCCCCAAGTAGTAGTAGTAGTAGTAGTAGTAGTAGTAGTAGTAGTAATTGTAGTTGTAGTTGTAATAGTAGTACAGTAAACACACTCTAAATCTAACCCGTATAATTCAAACTTTGGATCATTCGACTTGTTTCAGGCCAGCTTCAAATTTTTCAATAACTTTCCATTATTCGAGCAAGTTTGAAGTATCCTTAGCCTTACTAGTGGGAGTCTGACCTCTCCCTTGCGGTGTGTGCCGCGGCTGCCTAGCGTGATCTGATATATGATCATTATCGTATAAATGCGATAGGCGAGGAAGAAGGCGGGAGGGGGAGGAGGAAGAACGGAAGAGGAGGAGGGACGAGGAGGAGGAAGGAGGGGAGAGAGAGAGGAGAAGGAAGGAGGTGGGACAAGGAAGGGAGGAGAGGAAATGGGAGGAGGAAGAACTATTATTTTTAAGTATCCTTCGCTTTGTATACAATCCTTCAGAGTCCTTCACGGGCCTCTTCGCTCCTTCACGCATCCTACAGGAGTCATGGGAGGGCATTAGAAGTCCCACAGGATTGCTATAGTATTCCTAGGTTTTTATAAGTCCTTTGACAATCGTATGGGTGGCTCAAATAGGGATTAATAATACTGATACTAATATTGAAAATACTAATACTGATCGTTGTATTGAAGTAATGATTAATCTAGCAATGCCTATCATATTTTTATGTCTTGTAGTAAGTTTTGCCTAATTTGTGATTTTTAAGGAATATCTGGAAGTATCATGTCATTGTGAATTGGCTGAAATAGGGACTTTTAATCATTGTAACCGAAAACTGACTGCAGATTCGTGTTCAGCATGCCCGAAAACTGCTAAGAACAAATTTTCAAGCAAATCTATTTAAAAAAAAATATTGCAAATTTTGCAAGGGGTTTACCTTGATTTTTTTTTTAAATCACGTTTTTTTCAATAACAAAAAAACTATTGCAGATAAATGCAACTTATTAGAAGTAGGTATGCAGTAGATCAAGGGCTATCATTTGGAGTAAAGCAAACAAATATTGATTGGTAAATAACCGAGAAAATGGCATATTCGTACATTTATACAAAATATCAATTTTCTCGACAAACATGAGGTGTTTTGACAAGCCGATTACTGCGTCATGTAGAATACTTCAAGATGAATCTTTGTTACTTCCATAAGTTTTCTTACGACTCATAGTTTTGCGGCAAAATAACAAAAACCTGATTTTCGTCAATTTTGGAATATTTTTGAGTAGCTAGAAATCCGAAAGTTTTTTTTTCGCTAGATAATTGGAAATGCCGGGGATACAATTGTAGATCCATCCATTTACAATAACTTTTGATGGTTAAGTGTTGCTGTGTGAGAAACAAGTTGTGAGCTGAACGCATTATAGTAAATATATAAGTTTATAATTCAGAAACCGTTCATGATAGGTCAGTGTTATGCAGAGACCAGTGTTGCCACCTCAGTGTAGGGGAAGGGACTAACTCTATATGATTTTCACACCTAGTATTATATCATATTTCTAGTTTAAAGCAGTTTTACTTTGAAAATCACAAGTTAGACTGAACCTAAGAACAAAAAATAGAAATTGCAACCCAGCATATTTTATTAACATCTACATACATACATACATACATACATACATACATACATACATACATACATACATACATACATACATACGTAGATACCTTAACATTTCCATTATAATACCCGCCTCCATAAAAATAAATTAATACTCAAAATAAAAAGTATATAACTGCATTATAAAAATCCTTTAAAAATGATATGGTTTGGCAATAACAGAACTCTTGCAATATATAGGAGAGAGAGAGAGAGAGAGAGAGAGAGAGAGAGAGAGAGAGAGAGAGAGAGAGAGAGAGAGAGAGATTCCTGTATTTTGGAGAATGGAAACCTGTCTAGTCTTTTTTGTCGTTGCTTTCTCCTCTGCTTTCTCCTTAGAGAGAGAGAGAGAGAGAGAGAGAGAGAGAGAGAGAGAGAGAGAGAGAGAGAGAGAGAGAGAGGCAATATCGTCATCATTACATAAGAAGTCGAAACATGTCAGACTTTATCGTGTGTGTGTGTGTGCGTGTGTGTGTATGTGTGTTGTGTGTGTGTGTGTGTGTGTGTTTTGTGTGTGTGTGTGTGTTTTGTGTGTGTTGCATAATGGCTTGTCTGTAAATGTACCGAGAGTATGGCCTTAAAACAGAGAGAGAGAGAGAGAGCGAGAGAGCGAGAGAGCGAGAGAGAGAGTTCCTTCCTCCCTCCATCATTATATTGTAGTATGTTTATTGGTTAATGGGACATCTTACGTGTGTGTGGGTGGGGTTTTGTGTGTGTGTGTGTGTGTGTGGTGTTGGTTGTGTGTGGCCCCATGGACTCTGTGACGTCACTGTTTAATGGGGACTTTGACATTTGCCCAGAGAGAGAGAGAGAGAGAGGAGGGGAAAGGAAGGAGGAAAGTATAGAGGAGAGAGAGAGAGAGAGAGGGGAGAGAGAGAGAGAGAGAGAGAGAGAGAGAGAGGAAGGAAGGAAAGTATAAGAGAGAGAGAGAGAGAGAGAGAGAGAGAGAGGAGAGAGATGAGAGGAGAGAGGAGAAGAGAGAGAGAGGAGAGGAAGGAGGAAGGAAATATAAGAGAAGAGAGAGAGAGAGAGAGAGAGAGAGAGGAGAGAGAGAGAGAGAGAGAGAGAGAGAGAGAGAGAGAGAAGAGAGAGAGAGAGAGAAGGAGAAGAGAGAGAAGGAAGAAGAGAGAAAGGAAGGAAGGAAGAAAATAAGAGAAGAGAGAGAGAGAGAGAGAGGAAAGGAGGAAGGAAAGTTTAAAAATTGAAGGAGAGAAGAAGGAGAGAGAGAGAGGAGAGAAGAGAAGAAGAGAGAAAGAGAGAGAGAGAGAGAGAAGAGAGAGAGAGAGAGAGAGAAAAAGGATATGGAGGTAGGTCAGTGTGAGAGAGAGGGAACTAAACAGGAGGGAGGGAGGGAGGGAGGAGGAGGGAGGGTCTGTGAGTATTGAAAGTGAAAGTACTTCCAATGATGAAACTTTCCCCTTCCCTCCCCTCTCCCCTCTCCTCTCTTCTCTCTCTCTCTCTCTCTCGCCCCTTCTCTCTCTCTCTCTCTCCCCTCTCTCTCTCTCTCCTCTCTCCCCTACCCGCTAGGGTGGCGCGGTTGGTAGAGTCTTGGACATGCGTGTAAGAGTCCTGCATTCGGTCAGCGGTTCGAGTCCACCAAGTTCGTCCTGGCGTGGTGGCGTTTTGGGTATAGTCAATAACCTTGTAGTTGGTACTTGCAAAGTGTCTAGATAGGATCAAAGTTTTTATATATGTTCCTCCCCCTCCTCCCTCCTCCTCCTCCCTCCTTCCTCCTCCTCCTCCTCCTCCCCCTCTCCTCCTCCCCTTCCAGTTGTTGTTTTCTCCCCCCACTTCCCCCCTCAAACCCCCTCCACACAACCCCCCCACAACCCTAAAAACCCCCTCCCAAACCCCCCTCC
>JACEEZ010020120.1:1043809-1046309 GCA_016584305.1 Chionoecetes opilio
TCCATCCCATCTGACAAAAGAATTAGAAGGAACTGAACAATGGAGACGGGACACAAAAGAAATGGAAAAAAAAAGAAGTAGAATTGAAAATAGTAGAATGACACATGTAAAGGGTTCGTACTCGGAAAACAAAGTTGAAAACATATATGGGAAAGATACTGGCAAGGTACAAAACATAGACATAAGAGTACGAAGGAAAATTGAGATATAATACAATATATACAAAAATTACAGCAAAAACAGCATATAGTACATGGAAAATAGAGAAAAGGAAAGTGTTACCTCACACTACTACGAAGGAAATAAGGATGGCCAGAGGACTAAGGTGCTGGATAAGGAGTAGTAGAAGTGTGAGTAGAAGGAGCTGGTGAAGGCTGTGATGGAGTGAGGTGAGACTGCTGGAACGAGATTAAGGTCCTCGCAGTCAAGGCCCGAGGAAACTTTCTTTAGGGAATCAAGATGGGCAACTTTCGTAGTGCCGTCAGTTAAGTGAAGCAACTGAACCTTATTCCCATGTTCTTGAGCTATGACCCGGAAAGGGCCGTCAAACTAAGGGTCTAATTTGGAGTGTTTGACCGCAACAAGGGAATACACAATGTCTCCTACATCAAGTGAGAAGTTGGAAGCTGACTTATTGTGGTATAGGAGCATATCAGCTTTAGAGAGAGCAAGTGATTGGTGGACACGTTGGTGTATTTGTTGGAATGTGTGAACCGTAGTCGTGACAAAATCATCATAGTTGTATATCGGCTTAGAAGGTTGGGACAAAAGATCATAAGGAAATCGTTTGTCCTGAGCAAACAGAATGTAATGTGGTGTCTCAGAGACAAACTTGTTGATGGTGGAATTGAGAGAAGCCATCACCTGAGGAGTATAGGTGTCCCAAAGTGTGTCAGTATCAGGAATAAGGGAGCGTAAAGTGTTGAGGATCTTACGGTTACTACGTTCTACCAAACCGTTAGCACTGGGGCGGTAAGCAAGAACATTACACTTCCCGATATTGAACTGTTGGCACAAGAATCAAGAAAATTGATTTAAAAAACTCTGTGCCGTTATCAGACAACAGAACCTTGGGAGTAGTGAAGGAATCTACCGCTCACAATTCTTCTATTGATCGTCAGTCGGTTTCCCAAAGGGGGATCTAGGCATCTTCTAGCTTTTCCCGTGAATCTTGGTTATCCCCTTTAGGGGGTTTTTGGGAAACTTTTGCTGTGCCGTGACATACAAAAGCTTTGATAGAATCTGGCCAAAAACTTTTAAATTTTCCCAAAATACCCTCATTCGGTTTCTTTATTTTTCTGAACTTTATCTTAAATTTTCCTTCAAAACCCTTTATTGAGCTATGTAGACGAAAATTTTTTTCTTCTTCTAAAATTTGCAAAGGGTGTTCCCCCGGGTTTGTCCATCACCCACTCTCTTTTTATTATTTTTAAGATTTCTAAGTCTAACTCAAAACCTACCATCCTACGTGATGATTTTACCCTGCATTTTTTAAAAGTCGTTTATTAGAGTCCAATCAACAGGAATAATGATTCACGGACAGATGCCACCCAGCGCCTAACTTTGATCTTTTTTAAAATTTTTGATTGGGGCAAAGCAAACCTGTTTTTTCAATGTCAAAAAACCCCAAATTTTTCACCTATTACTCGACAAAACCTACCGGATAACTATCCCCTCTTCTTCAATGACAGTCAATGTCTCCTTCTTCTACAATGAACATTCTAGGACATCCTTTACTAAAAATCTGAACTGAAATCTCACATCTATCTCTGCTAAAACAGCTTCAAAGAAGGTTTGGTGTCCTGTGGCGTCTACGTCCTTTTTTTCCCCCCTCCCAGTTGCTTGCTCTCACAGGGGCCCTTTTCCACCCATGTATGGAGTATGTCTCACATGTTTGGGGAGGATCCACTCATACAGCTCTCCTAAACAGGGTTGTGTCAAAAGTTTTCGTCTCATCAACTCCTGTCCTCTGACTGACTGTCTTCAATCCTTAAATCACCACCGCAATGTTGCTTCTCTTGCCTCTTCTACCGTTATTTTCATGCTCATGCTCTTCTGAACTTGCTAACGGCATGCCTACCCCCCTCCCGCGGCCTCGCTGCACAATACTTTACTCATTCTCATCCCTATTCTGTCCATCTTCTAATGAAGAGTTAATCAGTATCTTTACTTTTTCATCCTTTCACTGGTAAACTCTGGAACCTCTTCCTGTTTCTATTTTAACACTTTCCTATGACTTAAATTTTTTAAAAAATTAGAGTAAACAAGACCCTCCCAAAACTAAATTGGCTCCCCCCTCTTTTTATATTATTCTCTTACTGTCTTCTTTATAGGGACGGGTAACTAAGCGGGCTTTGGTTACCCATTTTTTGGGTGCCCTTGGCCATTTCCTTGTGATTTATAAAATAAAAATAAAAATATTATATATATAAAATATATATATATATATATATATATATATATATATATATATGCATATATATATTTTATATATATATAT
>JACEEZ010020120.1:1051309-1053809 GCA_016584305.1 Chionoecetes opilio
GAGTCAACAACCAATAAGCGTCGCCCACTCACGGAGACAAAAATCAACGAGAAGCAGAAGTTATCTACCAATCAGCGCCGCCCACTAGGCTGCGCGGCAGCCAGACTTCATCAATAAATAGCGCTTCACTCCACAACTTAATCATGCTCACCTCTACAAATGAGGAGAAAACATCTTCCACGTGCTGCTGAAGAAGGGTTCTTAGACCCGAAATCGCGATACAGCAAAAATGACAAGCTACGGGGAAGTCTTAAAAGTGATTACAAAAGAGAATAAGACACTCTTAAGACAAAGAGAAAATATCTTTAAAAAAATAATAAACGCTGAACTACCGTAGATAACAGTTAAGTCGCCAGGCCAACTTTTTTTTCTGTTTACAGACGTGTGGTGGCGTTCATACTTACATTTCTACATCCATGATTTCAGGAAAGTTAGAAGGGGCTATCTGGAGAGTCTGTGTCATGTTGTGTCTTCATCTGTGTCATATTATGGCTATAAATGAACATATTACCAAAATATCTACAAAGTGGCTACCAACAGTAGAGTCGCCATCTAGTGTTTATTTACTGAGTGTCGTACCGCTGTCGTCGTCGCCCGAAAAAAAAATGCCTAGCGAAATTTGAAACAGTCTATACTTGCAGATACAAGGCAAAAAACAACGCTGAAACAGGGTAGATTATACAGTCATGATATAAACTACTGTGTAACATCTTCAGTGGCACATAAAAATCAGTCAATCAATCATTGGGGGCATACGCCGGGGGGCGCGTCGCCTCGCCCACCCTACGACGCCACTCCCGGGGGTCACCACGCGCGAATTCCCATGCAGGCTCCTTTCCCATACCAAGCAGCTCTCGACAAGAAACATCAACTTGCCCCAGCCACGAGCTTTGTGGCCGTCCCCTTGGCCTCCTCCACGCCGGATTGTCTCTTACAGATACAACCCGATGGGAAGGATCGGTTTCAGGGTAGCGTGCCACATGCCCATATAGCCGAAGTTGGCGCTGACGGACTATGCAGGTAATAGGCCTCGATTCAGTCTCACGGTGCAATCGCTGATTTGACACGTACTCATCCCAGCGATACCCCATGATTCTGCGAAGACACTTATTAACAAAGGCATTGATTCGTCTCTTCAAGTCACTATTTAGTGTCTATGGCTCACAACCATAGAGTAAGACATGGATCACAAGCGACTTGAAGATCCGGATCTTTGTCCTCCTGCACAGGTACCGACAACGCCAAATACTCCCGCTGAGTGAGTCCATAACACCGTGGGCTATGCCAATCCGCCGTAAGGCTTCTTGACGTGGTCCGTCGTCATTATGGACTGCGCTACCAAGGTATGTAAAACTTTCCAAGATCTCAATGTCCTCGCCACACGCATGAACAAACTGTACTGCTTCATCTAGTAAGTCTCCAAACACCTGGACCTTGGTCTTGAGCCAGGAGACCTCAAGTCCCAAAGGCTTTGCCTCCTCGTGCAGCGCCTCGAGAGCCATCACCAGGACCTCCAGCGACTCAGCAAAGATTACTGCATCGTCGGCAAAAACAAGATCAGTGATCTTGGTGTTGCCGACGGATGCTCCACAATCACTTTGATCTACAACCTTGTCCAATACCCAGTCCATACAAGCGTTGAAAAGTGATGGGGCAAGGACGCACCCTTGCCTCACTCCTGTATTCACAGGAAAGAAGCTGGATACACCTGCCCCACACTTCACAGCACTCTCAGTCCCAGAATACAGACCAGTTATCAAACCAATAGTCCTTGCAGGAATCCCTCGAAGTCGCAGAAGATCCCAGAGTGACTCACGATGCACTGAGTCAAACGCCTTCCTGAGATCAACATAGGCTGCAAGCATCCCCTGTCGAAACTCACGTCGGCGTTCCACCAGGACACGAAGCGCTAGGATACGGTCCGGTGTTGACTTACCAAGCGTGAACCCAGCCTGCTGAGGTCTCTGATGCTTCAGCAGATGACTGCGGATCCGCATCAGCAATAGATGGGCAAGCACCTTGCCTGGTACGCTGAGCAGTGTAATACCGCGGTAATTGTTGCAATCCTGACGGTCCCCTTTCCCTTTCCAGATAGGGACGACCAGCCCCCTTTTCCAGTCAGGAGGAATGGTACCTGATTGCCACACGGCAGTCAGGACAGCATGCAACCCGCGGATCATGGCCTCACCCCCAGCTTTGAGGAGCTCCGCACTGATATTACAAACACCAGCTGCCTTTCCACCCTTCAACTTTGCTACAGCCTCTCTGACTTCGTCAAGAGAGGGTGCAGCTAGGGACATAGGTAGGGACATAGGGTGCTAGAGATAGGGACGGTAGACATTTTCTATGAATGAAGGCTGTTGTAGTAAGTTGAAGTAAAGATTTGCCATGATTACGGGCAGAAACATAATGGACATGAGTTTCAGGAGATGGATGGTTACGGTACCGTCTGTGAGTCGCCTCTCTCTCTCTCGGACAACATGAGAACAAGCAGAGATCT
>JACEEZ010020120.1:1058809-1087621 GCA_016584305.1 Chionoecetes opilio
TAGTTCGGGAGGTGAATTGTCACTCTTCTCTTGAAGATATTTTAGTCGTAGGAAGGTGGACAAATAGAAACAGGAAGAGAGTTCTAAAGATTAACAGTGAAAGGGATGAAAGAGTAAACATACTGATTAATTGTTGCATTCGGAAGATAGGCAGAACAGGGATGATAATGAGTAGAAAGTCTTGTGCAATGAGGCCACGGGAGTGGGGAAGGCATGCAGTTAGCAAGTTCAGAAAAGCAGTGAGCATGGAAATAACTGTAGAAGATAGCAAGAGAAGCAACATTCCGGCGGTGATTTCAAGATTGAAGACAGTCAGATAGAGGAGGGGAGTTGACGAGACGTAAAAAGCTTTTGATTCAACCCTGTTTAGGAGAGCTGTATGAGTGGTGTTGAGTGTAGGGAATCAATGGAATGTCCTTGCGGAAACCATTTGAACCACATGGAGACAACTACTTAAGTAACTGCTTATTCTGGTGAACCGTGCCACACAACAATGGGGATCATAAAAGAACTGCTGCCAATAGTGTTCATATAATTCACAATTTAGACATATACATTCACAGCATCAAATCTTGCACATCCTTTGTAACGAACAACCATTACCACACCCTTGTATCAGCAACCCAACACTTGTTTCTCGTGCTTAACACCAACTCTACTTTTCTCGTTTGGTGTTGTCGAACACGAGAACTAGTAATTACTCCTTGTGAAGTTGGCACCCCACGTTCCACTTGCGAGAAGCCACACTCTGGCGTCTGACTTGGGCTCGTAGCTAGCACGCTGCACACCACGGCCTGTCACCCTCGCTTCACAACAACTCCTTTAGTCATATAAGCAATGGCACTATACTTTGGTATATACTGACGGTAATACCCTGTCATACCGAGGAATGATCTCACTTCCATCTTAGATGTTGGCACTTACATGTCTAATATAGCAACTATCTTATCAGGTACACACCTTGTCCTACCACATGACTAAGATACTCAATACAGTTGTTACCTATTTCACACTTAGATGGCCGTGCTGTTAATCCTGCACATGAAAGAATCTCCAAAACCTCTCCTAACACAAGTATATGATTATGCCAGTCACTGATGTGTATTAGAATGTCATCAACAAATGTTTCTACGTTCTCCACATCATTGAATAAGACACGCATCAACTTGTTAAAGCATGCACTGGAGTTGATTAAACCAAATGGTAACACATTAAAGTGCAATAAACCTTGGCTTGACTGGAAGGCAGTTATGAATTTGCTAGTTTCATCTAATGCAATTTGCCAATAACTCTTTGCTAAATCAATTTTTGAGAAATATTTACTTGGGGATAGCTTTGACATTATATCTAATTGATCAGGCATTGGTTCTGCATCAAATACTGTCAACTTATTTATCTTCCTAAAATCCAGGCAAATTCTATTAGTGATATCCTTCTTTTTTACAACCACTAGTGGGGATGAATAAGGTGAGTTTGAAGGCTCTACCACTCCCAGATCAATCATTTGCTGAATCTCTCGATCAATCTCACCCTTTACAGCATAGGGTAGAAGATATTGTTTGGTCCTCACTGGAATAGACTCCCTAAGCTTGATATGATGTTTAAGTATATTTGTACGCCCTGGCACATCAGTGAATACGTACATGGTCATATTTGCTGAGAACATTTTCAACATCAATTTTCTGATTTTGATCAATATACTCATTAACCTTTATCATATCTGTGGTTTCTGTCCTCTTAAAACTAGGTATGACATCTATTACAGCATCATCATTTTCATCTTCTAATACAACAGCTACATTTGCCACTGCAACATCTGCACCTCTCTCCTTTACATCCTCCTTCATGATATGATACTGCTTCAACATGTTGATATGATACTTCCTCTCCATACCTTTTACATTTATAACATAGTTCCACCTGTTAACCTTCCTTACTACATCATAAGGTCCTTGCCACTGCATTAATAGTTTAGAGCTGTTACTTGGTAGCAATATTAACACCTTTTGACTTTCTGCTAGTGTTCTATCTCTAGCTTTCTTATCATAATAGCTTTTATAGCTGTCTTGAGCCTTTTTAAACTCTTCCTGAGCAAGTCTACATGTCTCCTGCAGCCTTTCTCTAAGATTAATGAGGTATTCGTATACTGTTCTCGCATTATCTTCCCCGTCAGACTTTTCTGTCTCTTCCTCTTCCCACATATCCCTCAACAGGCTGGGTGGACCCCTTACTGAATGTCCATATATCAACTCAAAGGGAGAAAAAGTGGTACTTGATTGAGGTACCTCTCGATAGGCGAACAACAGGGGGTTGATGTATCTCGGCCATTCTTTAGGCTGTTCTATACACATCTTCTTAAGTACCCCGTTAAATCTTTCCACTAACCCATTACACAAGGCATGGTATGGTGTTGTGGTTAAACCTCTTACTGACAACAATCTAAGGAACTCCTGCATCATACCAGATGTAAATTGAGCTCCCCGATCAGACAGAATCTCCTTAGGTATACCAACTCTGCTGAAAATACCTAGTAAGGCTTCAGCCACACTCTCAGTATCACAGTTTTTAAGAGCCACCGCCTCGGGATACCTAGTAGCGTAATCCATCATTGTAAGGGTATATCTAGAACCATCCCTTGCCCTCGGCTTCAGTGGCCCCACTAGGTCTACTGCCACCCTTTGAAACGGCTCCTCTATAATCGGCATTCTGCCTAACTTGACTTTGGAAACTCTTCCCTTATCCACCGTTCTCTGACATTCATCACAAGAGCGACAATACCTAGTCACATTAGTAGAAACACCAGGCCATACAAACTTTGTCTGCATCCTAGCCAGTGTCTTTTTACATCCTAAATGTCCACCCATTATTGATGAGTGTGCCAACTTCATAACAGCTCTTCTTAAATCTCGTGGAACAACGAGTTGCTCACTAACACAACCATCAACTTCAAGTCTACGGTACAAAATACCTTTGTTCTTTACAAAGTAATGACTTTCTCGGTCTGACTTATGAAACACTTTGCTTACATCTACATATCTTCTTATGTTATCCAGAGTACTATCGCGTTGTTGCTGAATCTTAAAATCTTGACTATTTACACCCTCCATAATATCCTTTACCTTCAACTTTGGTGACTTATTGCCTCCTTGTTCCCGACTTTGTTGCCTTGTTACCGCTGCACTAACTTTTACATCTTTACCATCAATAGCACCATCAATCTGTCCAATAACAAGGTCATACACTGGTGTCCTCATGCATGCTGCCAAAGTCGTACCAGAAAAGTATGGAGTATCTATCACAATCTCTGCCTCAGGATAAGTGAACACATTACCGTTAGCCATTTGGAACTTCACCCATTCACCAGTGAACTTGTACTTGTGTACAAGCGATCGTTTAACTAGTACAGTGGTACATCCTTGATCACGCAACACTTTGACTCTCACTCCTTCCACTGTTCCTTCTGACACATTCAGTTTATCATTGATTGCAGCAGCTGCCTTCTCTCGGTTATGTCTGTAACCACCAGTTTCCTTTTTTATTCCTGCATGTCTATGATAACAGTCTTTTGCGGCGTGATTAGTCCTGCCACACACAAAACATGATCGAACAGCTGGTTTCTTTATCACTTCACGTACATTCTCTCTTTCGTTTCCGCTTTCTTCCACAGTCTCGAACTTGTTCACAGGTCGCGTAGCACTTTTATCTTGACCTCCGTGGGCTTCTATATACAAATCTACCATTTTAACCACTTGCCCAAAAGCTTTCAACTCATGTTCTTTCAAAAATAATATTAACCTTCTGTCACAAGCATTCATAAACTGCTCAGTTAAAATTAAGTCTGCCAGATCTTCGTAAGTTTCCTCACATTCAGCCAGCTCTACCCATCTCATTAGGTTGTTTTTAAGTCTATTCCCAAACTGTGAGGCAGTTCCCTTCTTAAAAAACTTACAATTACGGAATCTGTTCCTATAGCCTTCAGCTGTACATTGTAAACACTTTAACAAAGCATCTTTGACCTCATCGTAGATCTTAGCTTTTGCTGGTGATAAGTGCTGATAAGTTTCTAGCGCCTTACCCTGAAGTAGGGATGCCAAACGAATTGCCCAAATATCTTTACTCCAACTAGCACTTGTAGCTAACCGTTCAAATCTCAAAAGGTAAGCATCAATACTGTCTGTGTTCTCATTAAATGAAGGCAATTTTGGAAAACTTGGCTTACACTCAGCTCCTACCATAGTACATCTTTTCTCGGCTACTTGCGCCTCCAACTGCAACTTCTGAAGCTCAAACTCCTGTTTCTATCTCAGCTCTTCTAATGATAATTTACGATCCTCTCTTTCTAACGTTAATTTACGATCCTCTCTTTCCTTAGCACGCTCGTCTCTTCTGCCTTTTCCTTGTCAAGCACAAATTCTTTTAAGTCCACTCCTTCCAATCCAATCTCCTTACCAATCTCAACAAGCTTATTCAGATTACTCATGATGACTAAATTAGAATAAAACACAGAATAAATAATCTGTCCCACTCTTGCGTGAATGGTCACCAGAAATATTACCATATGACTCGAGTCCCTGTGTGGGTTCCAGTTGTTGAGTGTAGGGAATCAATGGAATGTCCTTGCGGAAACCATTCGAACCACATAGAGACAACTACTTAAGTAACTGCTTATTCTGGTGAACCGTGCCACACAACAATGGGGATCATAAAAGAACTGCTGCCAATAGTGTTCATATAATTCACAATTTAGACATATACATTCACAGCGTCAAATCTTGCACATCCTTTGTAACGAACAACCATTACCACACCCTTGTATCAGCAACCCAACACTTGTTTCTCGTGCTTAACACCAACTCTACTTTTCTCGTTTGGTGTTGTCGAACATGAGAACTAGTAATTACTCCTTGTGAAGCTGGCACCCCACGTTCCACTTGCGAGAAGCCACACTCTGGCGTCTGACTTGGGCTCGTAGCTAGCACTCTGCACACCACGGCCTGTCACCCTCGCTTCACAACAACTCCTTTAGTCATATAGGCGAAACACCTGGGTCCCGAGAGCCACGCTGCCTCACACCTGAGTTACTGCTCGACTGACTACCCTGCCTATCCAGTGCCTTGCCTAAAACTCCGTCACGGCTTCACCAGCCACTTCAAACCATTTAACTAACATCTCGAATCTTTACTTGTGCAGAGTTCGAGCATGACAAGTGGATGCCCCCCAAACATGTGAGACATACTCCATACATGGGCGGATAAGGCCTCTGTAGAGAACAATCAACTGGGAGGGGAAAATAAGGACGCAGACCCCCCAGGACACCTAGCTTCGTAGAAGCTGTTTTAGCATGCGATGAGATGTGAGATTTCCAGTTCAGATTTTTAGTAAAGGACAGTCCAAGAATGTTCATTGTAGAAGGAGTGTTGTAGATTGAAGGGTTATAGTTATCTGGTAGGTTTTATCGAGTAGATCGGTGAAGAAATTGGGTTTTTGAGGCATTGCACAAAACAAGGTTTGCTTTGCCCCAATCAGAAATTATAGAAAGATCAGAAGTTAGGCGCTCGGTGACATCTCTCTGTGAATCACTAAGTTCCTGTTGAGTTGGACGCCTAATAAACGACGTTGGTAAATTTTGGGTAGAATCATCAGCGTAGGAGTGGATACGGCTTTGAGTTAGACTTAGAAGATCATGAATGAATAATAGAGAGAGAGTGGGTGATAGGACATAACTCTGAGGCAGTGTGGAACACCACTATTGATAGACTTAGGAGAAAAACAATGTCCGTCTACAGTAACTGCAATAGAACGGTTTGAAAGGAAGCTTAAGAGGAAGGTACAGAGAGAAGGATTGAAACCGAGTAAGGGTAGTTTGGAAATGAAAGATTTGTGCCATATTCTATCAAAAGCTTACGATTTGTCAAGGGCAACAACAAAAGTTTCACCCAAACTCCTAAAGGAGGATGGCCAAAATTCAGTTAGATCGCCAGTAGATCGCCCTTTACGGAAGCCGTACTGACGATCAGATAGAAGATGGTAAGCATATAGATGCTTTAAAATCTATTTAGTGGAGTGAGTGGAGGGGCACATGCGAGGGATATACCTGGTGGGGTACCAGAGCGAGATGTGACTTGGGCGACTACTAAGGTTCCTAGTAAGTCACCGGGGATTGGTGTTTGGAAGGTAGTTGATCATGGAGCCCGCCCGCAGGAGATAAAGGTAAACAATGACCATCTTATGTGCACGAACCCATTTCTCGGGGCTGCAAGAGGAAGATACGGAGGTAAGGAAGGTAGACGATACATCATTACCCGAAGGTAAAATCTTGGTTGTTGGTGACAGTCAGGTTAGGCATCTCGACAGCAGGTTCTGTAACACAGAAGGGATGCGCATGAAGTCGGTGAGTTACCCAGGGAAGGGGATAGGTTATGTTAGTGGCAAGATAGTTGAGTGCATAGCGGACCAAGGGAAAAAGCCCATCGTCTGCCTGAGCGCTGGGGGAAATTATGTTGAGTGTGTACGAAGTGAGGAATTGCTACGGCGGTTCAAGGAAGCTGTAGGCAAAGTTAAGGACAGGAGTGGGCTCCCTGTGGTGTGTGGTGTCCTTCCAAGACGCTTTGTTGACGACTTGTGGTACTCCAGGGCTATTGCTTTGAATTGCCGGCTGGCACTTCATTGCAAGGCCAATGGTTGGGCCTTTGTCGACAGCTGAGACCTCTTTTTCGGGCATATCCACCTCTACCGCAGGGACGGGGTGCACTTTTCGAGGAAAGGAGTTCAGATCTTGTCTGAATCCCTTGAAAGGGAGGTAGATGCACTGCAGGCTTTTTTAAGATAGAGAACCGGGGATTAGACACTGGGGACGGGGTAAAGGTAGCTTGCGACACTAGGAGGAGTTTCAGAAGGCAGGGAACTAAAGTGATTCGTAAGAAGAGAGAGAGGAGGGGTTTAGTTAAAGATAAAGGGAAAATGGACAAAAAGAAGAGGAGTTGCTTGAAGGTGTACTATACAAACTGTAGGAGTATTTTAAACAAGATAGATTTACTGAGAGGAATAAATAGTGTAGAGGATTTTGATATAATAGTATTAACAGAAACATGGTTGGATATGTCAGGAAAGGTATTTGATCCGGAAGTCGAGATAGCTGGGTATAAGTTATTTCACAAGGACAGAGTAGGCAGACGAGGTGGAGAAGTTGCGCTTTATGCAAGAGATACATTGCAGTGTTGTGTTAATAATGCTATAAAAACAGATGACAGCATAGAGTCTATATGGGTAGAGGTACCGGAGGGAACTGAGAAAATGGTTTTGGGTGTAGTGTATAGGCCTCCAAACTTATGTAAAGAGGATTCAGCTCCTATATTGGAAGAAATAAACAAGGCCTGCAGATATAAGCGACTATGCGTGGTGGGAGATTTTAATCCTAGGAATATAGACTGGGATTTAATCATAGGTGATAGCGACGCAGATGAATTGTTAAATATAATCCAGGATAACTTCCTAAGTCAAGCAATCAAGGAGCCTACTAGAGGAGATAATATTCTAGATCTATTGCTGACAAATAGAGACGATTTAGTTACAGATGTGGATGTCGGTGGAAAGTTAGATAATAGCGACCATTATGAGATCAGATCTAGCTTAAAATAGGAAGTTGGAAAATTAAGTAGCAATAAACATAGAATACCTAATTTCAGAAAGGCCAATTATGCAGTATTAAGAAGACACCTGGAGGTTATTAATAAGAGGTGTGGGATGGAGGGGAAGAAATTTTCCAAGGGTAAGGACAGGGCAGTGACAGCTGGAAAGGCCAATTATGAAGGATTAGGAAGGCACCTGGAGGTAATTAGAACGGTTAGATATGGAAGTGAGGTCGGGGCTGAGGAGGTAATTAGAGCGGTTAGACATGGAAGTGAGGTCGGGGCTGAGGAGGTAATTAGAGCGGTTAGACATGGAAGTGAGGTCGGGGCTGAGAAGGATTATACCTCATTTGTAAGGAATATAATTGACGGACAGAAAAGAAATATTCCTTATAGGGAAATAAGGTCCAGAAAGAGTGATCCAAAATGGATGACCACTAATTTAAAACACAACATTGGAGTAAAAAGAAACATTTATTTAAGGTTCAAGGCAGGATTGGTAAACAAAGAACAGCATAACGTGATGGCAAGGACAGTGAAGAAATTAACTCGAGTTGCTAAGAACAATTATGAGATTAAAGTAGCAGGACAGGCGAAAAGGGACCCAAAGGGGTTCTATCAGGTATATAAAACCAAGACAAGGGAATTAGTTGGGCCGTTAAGGTCAGGCCAGGGTGAGGTCTTAAATACGGTTGAGGATATGTGTAAAAGTCTAAATGATTATTTCTTAAGTGTTTTTACGGAGTAGGATACACAGACGATACCTGACAGTGAACAGATGTTCAAAGGAAGCGATGAGGAGAAACTCAAAGATATTGTGATAACTAGGGAAATGGTGGAAGAGGGTATAGATAAAATGAAGAATTTTATATCGCCGGGACCAATTGAAGTGTATCCCAGGGTATTAAAGGAATGCAAGGAGGTTGTTAGTGAGTCGTTAGTGCACATTTTTAGGAAATCGGTTGAGATAGGCGATGTGCCATTATTGTGGAGGAAAGGAAATGTTGTTCCCATATTTAAGAAGGGAGGCAGAGGACTAAAGTCAAATTATCGACCCGTAAGTCTAACGTCAGTGGTGGGTAAATTATTGGAATCTATTATTGCAAAAAACATTAGAGAGCACCTAAATAAACATAGCTTGATCAATGATTCACAACATGGATTCACCATGGGTAGGTCATGTCTCACCAATTTATTGAGTTTTTATAGGAAAGTTTATGAGACGGCATATAATGATAAGGATTATGATATAATATATCTGGACTTTAGTAAGGCATTTGACAAAGTACCACACGAGCGACTCTTAAATAAGGTTAAGGCTCATGGAATAGATGGGAAGGTTCTTCATTGGAACAGAGCTTGGCTAAGTAATAGGCAACAAAGGGTTACAATTAATGGTTCTAAATCTGAATGGGGACAGGTGACAAGTAAAGTTCCACAAGGGTCTGTTTTGGGTCCATTACTATTTTTTATTTACATCAACGACTTGGATAGTGGGATTAGCAGTGATATCAGCAAGTTTGCTGATGATACTAAGGTAGATAGGATTATTGGATCACAGTCTGATGTAAACATATTGCAGGGAGACTTAGATAAACTTAACGAGTGGGTAGTCAGATGGCAGATGGAACTTAATATTGATAAGTGCAGCGTTATGAATGTTGGTAGAAAAACCCTGGTAATAGATACACCATAAGCAATGTATCGCTGAAAAGATCAGAAGGTGAAAATGATCTTGGAATGAGGATGAGCCAAGACCTCCGACCTAGGAAACAGTGTATTGAGGCCAGAAATAGAGCTAATAGAGTATTAGGATTCATTACCAGAAGTGTTAAAAGTAGAAGTGCGGAAGTTATTCTAAAGCTTTATCTGGCTCTAGTCAGGCCTCACCTAGACTATGCGGTTCAGTTTTGGTCTCCATATTACAGGATGGATATAGCCATGTTAGAAACAGTGCTGAGAAGGATGACCAAAATGATACAAGGGATACGTAACTTTAGTTATGAGTAGAGATTGAAGTTATTAAAATTACACTCACTCGAGAGACGCAGGGTAAGGGGCGATCTGATAGAAGTTTTTAAGTGGATAAAGGGATTTAATAAAGGAGAGGTAGGAAAAGTTCTTACGGCTATTAACCAGGGTAGAACAAGAAGTAACGGATTCAAGCTGGAAGGGCGTAGATTTAGAAAGGAAATAGGGAAAAACTGGTTCACAAATAGGGTGGTGAATGATTGGAATGGTCTCAGTAGACAGGTAGTTAGTGCTGAGTCATTATGGACCTTTAAAGAGGGGCTGGATAGGTTCATGGATAGGGATGAAAGGTGGATGTAGGTAGTGTTAGGTGACAGGAACTACCACGTGTAGGCCTCGCGGCCTCTTGTAGCTTCCTTATTTTCTTATGTTCTTATGTTTTTATTTATTAATTATGGATTCAAAAGCTTTACAAAGGCAGGACGTCAAAGCTATAGAACGGTAGTTTGAAGGATTACAACGATCACCCTTCTTAAGAACAGGTTGAATGTGAGCAAACTTCCAGCAAGAAGGAAAGGTGGAAGTAGATAGACATAGACGGAAACGATTGACCAGGCAAGGTGCAAGCACAGCGGCACAGCTTTTGAGAACAATAGGAGGGACTCCGCCAGGATCGTAAGCCTTCCGAGAATCTAGGCCAGAGAGGGCAAAGAAAGCATCATTATGAAGGATCTTAATAACAGGCATAATATAATCAGAGGTGGAGGAGAAGGAGGAACAAGCCCTTCATCAGCCAGAGTGGAATTTTCAGCAAAGGTTTGAGCGAAGAGTTCAGCACTATAAATAGATAAGACAGCTGTGGAGCCATCTGGGTGAATAGAAGCATAGGAGGGAAAGATGAAGAAGGAAAATTGTTAGAGATGTTATTAGCTAGATGTCAGAAGTCACGAGATAAATTAGATTCCGAAATTTTTTGACTTTTTCTATGAATGCAAGTTTTCGGTAAGTTGAAGTAAAGATTTGGCATGATTACGAGCAGAAATATAAAGGGCATGAACTTCAGGAGATGGATGGTTACGGTACCGTCTGTGAGCCGTCTCTCTATCTCGGACAGCATGAGAACAAGAAGAGTTAAACCAAGGTTGACGGGCTTTAGGATTAGAGAAAGTGTGTGGAATGTACGCCTCCATGCCAGAGACTATGACCTCATTTATGCGCTCTGCACAAAGAGATGGGTCTCTGACATGGAAGCAGTTATCATTCCATGGAAAATCAGAGTAGGACTGCCTTAGGTCTTCCCACGTAGTGAGTTGAAATACCAGAAGCACCTCCGCTTAGGTGGGTCCCGGGGCGGCACCGGAGCCATAGGACAGGTTACATAAATAAGATTATGATCGGAGAAACCCAACGGAGAGAATAGCTTCACAGAGTAAACAGAAGGGTTAGTAGTTAGGAAAAGATCAAGAATGTTGGGCGTGTCTCCAAGGCGGTCAGGAATACGGGTAGGGTGCTGCACCAGCTGCTCTAGTTTTGGAGGATAGAAAAGCTGTAGGCTTGTTCAGCAGGTTGGTCAGTGAAAGAAGATGATAGCCAATGCTGGTGGTTAACATTGAAACCCCCAAGAATATAAATTTCTGATAAAGGAAAATGAGATGAGCTGTGCTCCACTTTTGATGTTAAATAGTCGAAGAATTTTACATAGTCCGAGGAGTTAGGTGAGAGATATACAGCACAGATAAATTTAGTATGAGAGTGACATTGAAGTCGAGGCCAGATGATAGAAAATCGGAAGATTCAAGACCGTGGGCACGAGAGCAAGTGATGTCGTTGCGCGCGCACATACGTATACGCAACAACCAGCTTTGGATTGAAAATGAGAATAGAGACAGTAAGAGAAGACAGAAAATATATTTATATATACACAGCGCGCCAAAATATTGTTCGCCGCATCATAACAGACGCTCCCATAAGGGAATTCTGCAATGTACTCTATAGCAGCCTAGTAACTTCCGAGAGAGATATCCTACATATGGCAGCTTGTTTAAAGCACGGGCAGTCTATCAAGACCGTTGAGGAATGTTCAGATGCCACTTGTCAATTATAGACGAAGCATTTTGGAAAGGATCGCCTCACTCCCCGCGAGTAATTTGAACAGACGCGCGTTGGTATAACTATCATTATTTTCATAATGGGTGACAAGAAAGACCTAACAAAGGAGCAAATTAAAGTTATTGCGACCCTACACAAGGCAGAGAGGCCAGAGGAAGAAATATCAAGGATTGTGGGTGTTACGAGGAAATGTGTGATGAAGTGGTGGAGAGTTTCGTGAAGGGTGGCGGTGTAATGCCCGGTATTCGGAAGAGATAGGATGGGAATTCCTATCATACAATTCCCGGATTAGGTCTGTAAGAAGGATAAAAGATTTCAATCTCCTTACACTGTTCTGGGGCAAGTTGCCACCTAGACCCCGCATCTGGGGGGAACAGATTATCTTTATTATACTAAGGTCAATCAAACTTTTGTTCGCCTAATATTTATCCTTCTATCTTCTTTCTTTCTATCTCTCACTTCTATCTTCCCCCCCTCCCCTCACTCCCTCCCCCCATACACTCCGGATACGAGTCAAAATGCGTGGGACATTTATTTCGCGATCATCGGTAACTGGTAGATTCAAAAACTTTCCTCCTTTCCTCACCCTCCTATCAGATCAAGGAACACTCTTAGATTCTTAATGTCCTTCAAAATAGACACCATAGTGAAAGACCACGTTCATAAATTGGTGGGTTAGTCGTGTTATTCGCTAAATTGAGAGTCGACCAAATTTCTATTCCGTCTCCCCTACCTCGTCGCTCTGAAACACATGTTCGGAGGCTACACAAAAAGGGAGAACATCTTTCCCTGGATATTAGAGTAAACATATTAAATTCTTCTATATCAAAGTAAAAAAACTGCATCATAGGCAGCCAATTTATATGCATACTTGTTTCGTGAGCTAATTAGAGTCATTCGAGGTCTTATAATCCCTTTAGGAGAGGCCGGTCCTAAGGATCCGAACATTCCTATTTTTCCCGCTTCTCTCAACCTCGGCGTTGTTCTTGCAGCGAGGGGGCCAGTCTCTCACTCCCTTCACTCCAGGTAAGACCTCAGTAACTCGCTCCTATTTCCCCCCCCCCCCTCCTTGGTATAATATATCTATCTATATGCTCATATATAGGTACAGTTGTTCAGTTTCATTAACGCATAGGAGGCCTGCCCCATCCTTATAAGTGTTATTAACGCCAGTCTCTCACTCCCTTCACTCCAGTGAGTCGCCTTCCCACTCACTTCACTCAAGGCTCCGACGGACGTCTCAGTCTGACGAAAAACCCCGTCACATGGTTTAAGTGAACACAAACAACATTATTACTCTTATATTCCCCCCTTAAATTCTCCATGTATACCTACAAGTATTCAGCGGTATGTTATATACGTAGATGATAATTCATTACTAGGATTCAGTGAGGGAGGTTATGATCTCAAGAGCTTTCCTGTGTCGGATTGGAGAGCTTTCCTGTGTCGGATTGGAGAGCTTTCCTGTGTCGGATTGGAGAGCTTTCCTGTGTCGGATTGGAGAGCTTTCCTGTGTCGGATTGGAGAGCTTTCCTGTGTTGGATTAGAGATCTTTCCTGTGCCGGGTTAGAGAGCTTTCCTGTGCCGGACTAGAGCTTATATGTGTGTCTAAGATCTCAAACAAGAGAAATAATATTTCATGATGAATAAATAGGATGATGTTTCAAATATAGTTCTTGTGTTATTTAGTAAAAACCTCAGGTGATTATTCTGTGTTAGGACAATACTTCCCCACACTTCCAAAAAGAGTTTTCAGCCTCACTCGGTGTAATACTAAGTATCAACCCCGACTACCAAATAAATCATATATATATTCAAACGTGCTCAGGGAGTAAACCAGAGAACTACTCGCTTGAGCTGGTGGCAGCATCTCCCCTTACTCCTTAACTCCTACCCCTTCCCCTTAACCTTAACTCCTACCCCTTCCCCTTAAGTTCATTCCCATTTAAGTACTCTCCGCAGCGAGAAGTGTTCGTACTATAATTAAATAGTGAAGTCATAAGACAAATTTCAACTCTCAATTCAGTTGTAATCAATGTAGAATTCTAACCAGTTAATATCATTCATTTAAAGGTGTCAGTAAAAACTCACAAAAACCCTGGCACCACAGCGGGGGGGCAACACCATAACATAAAGAAGTGGCCAGGGCGAGGATGTAAAACATCAGCAAGCACCGTAAATGTCATGAAACGTCAAGTGGATGCCCATCCTCAAATAAGAGCAAGAAAATTATTACGATATGACATTTACATCCTCGCTGTGGCCACTTCTGTATGTTATGGTGTTGCCACCCCGCCACCCTTCACGAAACTCTCCACCACTTCATCACACATTTCCTCGTAACAGCCACAATCCTTGATATTTCTTCCCCTGGCCTCTCTTTTCTAACTCAAAATTTAGACTTGTTTTTACTAATCCATTTTCTATAAAAACACATTTCAAATATAAAGATCCTACACCTAAAACTCTTAAGCCCAATATAATTTATGAATATGAGTGTTCGAGTTGTAGGACTCGATACATTGGCGTGACATCGAGAAATCTAACCCTTAGATTCGCAGAACATAAAGGTGTTTCTGTTCGTACTGGCCGAGCTATTTCTTCCCCTTCTTAATCTGCAATACGTTCACACTCCCATGATTTTAATCACCCATTCTCTATTGATGATTTTAGAATCTTATCAAAGGCAAACTTCTCTAGTTATATTAAATTATTAGAATCCCTACACATAACGTTGTCCTCCCGATCTTAATATCAAGTCAACTCATGCAAATTAATATACTCAAATGATTATCACACGTTTCGATCGTTCGACTCTCGTATCCGATGCGCCTATAAGAACCGAAATGTTTACCTGTAATATCATTGTTCATTCAGTCCTCTGCCAACTAGACAGCCTACACTTCAAGGTTTATTAAATTATAAATATTTTTTTAGTTTATAGATAATATAAAATATTGTTATTGCTTTAAATTTTTTTAGATTTTGCTATTAACCAGTTTTTAGTATTATTTTAACGAATATAAATACCATTTTAGCCTGATGATGCCAGTGCTTGGCCGAAACTTTTGCACGCACTACATACAGAACTCCAACAAATGACGAGTGTTTTTGCCGCCCTGGAACATCCACATATATTATATATACGTATATCTATATATTATATATATATATATATATATATATATATATATTTATATATATTATATATAACATATATATATCACATTATATTATATACAGTATATAATATATATATATAGATATATATATATATATATATATATATATATATAGATATATATAATTATGGTGGATGTTCAGGGCGGCAAAAAACACTTACGTCATTTGTTCCGGGGTTCTTTATGTTGCGTGTCAAAGTTTCGCCAAGGCACTTTGGCATCATCAGGCTAAATGGTATTATATTCGTTAAATAATCTAAAAACTGTTAATAGCAAACATCTAAAAAATTTAAAGCAAATAAAATAATCTTAATTATCTAGAAACTAAAAAAATATTTATATTTAATAACCGTTGAGTGTATGGCTGTCTAGGTTGGCAGAGGACTGAATGAACATGCTTTACAGGTAACATTCGGTTTCTTATGAGGCGATCGGAACGAGAGTCGGACGATCGAAACAGTGTGATAATCTTTGAGTATATGTAATGGCATGAGGTGACTTGAATTTATTATATCGGGAAGACAAGTTGATGTGTATGGATTCTATAATTTTTAATATCACTAGAGAAGTTTGCCTTGATAAGATTCTAAAATATCCAATAGAGAATGGTGATTAAAAATCATGGGAGTGTGAACTATTGCAGATTAAGAAGGGGAAGAAATAGCTCGGC
The DNA here is from genome assembly GCA_016584305.1 of Chionoecetes opilio. Classification (NCBI taxonomy): domain Eukaryota; kingdom Metazoa; phylum Arthropoda; class Malacostraca; order Decapoda; family Majidae; genus Chionoecetes; species Chionoecetes opilio. The sequence continues at coordinate 1,074,370 of JACEEZ010020120.1, forward strand.
CAGTACGAACAGAAACACCTTTATGTTCTGCGAACCTAAGGGTTAGATTTCTCGCTGTCACGCCATGTATCGAGTCCTACAACTCGACACTCATATTCATAAATTATATTGGCTTAGAGTTTTAGGTGTAGGATCTTTATAGTTGAAATGTGTTTTTAAGAAAATGGAATTGAGTAAAAACAAGTCTAAATTTTGAGTTCGAAAAGAGGAGGCCAGGGGAAGAAATATCAAGATTGTCGCTGTTACGAGGAAATGTGTGATGAAGTGGTGGAGAGTTTCGTGAATGGTGCGGTGGGGCAACACCATAACATACAGAAGTGGGCCCACAGCGAGGGATGTAAATGTCATATTCGTAATAATTTTCTTGCTCTTATTTGAGGAGGGCATCCACTTGACGTTTCAATGACAATTACGTGCTTGCCTGATGTTGTACATCCTCGCCCTGGCCACTTCTTTATGTTATGGTGTTGCCCCCCCGCTGTGGTGTCCAGGGTTTTGTGAGTTTTTACTGACACCTTTAAAATGAATGATATTACTGTTAGAATTCTATCATTGATTAAACTGAATTGAGAGTTAATTTGTCTTATGACTCCACTATTTATTATAGTACGAACCACTTCGCGCTGCGGAGAGACTTAAATGGGAATGACTTAAGGGAATGGGTAGAGTTAAGGTTAAGGAAGGGGTAGTGAGTTAAGGAGTAGGTAGATTGCTGCCACCAGCTCAAGCGAGTAGTTTTCTCTGGTTTACTCCCTGAGCACGTTTGAATTATATATATGATTTATTTCGGTAGTCGGGGTTGGATACTAGTATTACACCGAAGGGAGCTGAACTCTTTGGAGTGTGGTGAAGTATTGTCTAACACAGAATAGTCACCTGAGGTTTTTTAACTAAATAACACCAACTATATTTGAAACATCATCCTATTTTTATTCATCATGAAATATTATTTTCATCTTGTTTGAGATCTTGACACACATATAAGCCTCTAGTCGGCACAGGAAAGCGCTCTAACCGCACAGGAAGATCCTCTAATCACACCGGAAAGCCTCTCCAATCCGACACAGGAAAGCTCTCCAATCCGACACAGAAAGCTCTACCAATCCGACACAGGAAGCTCTCCATCCGACACAGTAAAGCTCTCCAATCCGACACGTAAAGCTCTTGAGATCATAGACCTCCCTCACTGAATCCTAGTAAGGAATTATCATCTACGTATATAACATCCGCTGAATACTTGTAGGTAACCATGGAGAATTTTCAGTTGGAATATAAGATAATACTGGTTGTTTGTGTTCACTTAAACCATGTGACGGGTTTTTCCGTCAGACTGAGACCGTCCGTCGGAGCCTTGAGTGAAAGTGAGTGGGAAGGCGACTCACTGGAGTGAAGGGATGAGAGACCTGGCTTTAATAACACTTATAAGATGGGGCAGGCCTCCTATGCGTTAATGAAACTGAACAACTGTACCTATATATGAGCATATAGATTTAGATATATTTATACCAAAGAGGGGGGGGGGAAATAGGGCGATTTTACTGAGGTCTTACCTGGAGTGAAGGGAGTGAGGGAACTGCCCCCTGCGCTGCAAGAACACGCCGAGTTGAGAGAAGCGGGAAAAATAGAATGTTCGGATCCTTAGACCGGCCTCTCCTAAAGGGATTATAAGACTCGAATGACCTCTAATTAGCTGCACGAAACAGTATGCATATAAATTGCTGCCTATGAATGCGTTTTTTTTACTTGATATAGAAGAATTTAATATTTTCTCTAATATCCAGGAAAGATGTTCTTCCCTTTTTGTGTAGCCTCCGAACATGTGTTTCAGAGCTGACGAGGTGGGGAGACGGAATAGAAATTTGGTCGACTCTCAATTTAGCGATAACACGACTAACCCACGATTTATGAACGTGGTCTTTCACTATGGTGTCTATTTTGAAGGATACATTATAATCTAAGAGTGTTCCGTGATCTGATAGGGAGGGTGAGGAAAGGAGGAAATTTTTGATCTACCATTTACCGATGATCGCGAAATAATGTCCCAGGGGGGGGAGGGCATTTGACTCGTATCCGGAGTGTAATGGGGGAGGGCGTGGAGGGGAGGGGGGGAATATAGAAGTGAGAGATAGAAGAAAGAAGATAGAATGATTAAAATATTAGGCCGAACAAGTTTGATTGACCTTAGTATAATAACGATAATCTGTTTTCCTCCCAGATGCGGGTCTTAGTGGGCAACTGCCCCAGAACAGTGTAAGGAGATTGAATCCTTTTTATCCTTCTTACAGACCTAATCCGGGAATTGTAATTATATGAATTCCCATCCTATCATCTTCCGAATACCGGCATTACACCGCCACCCTTCACGAAACTCTCCACCACTTCATCACACATTCCTCGTAACCCCACAATCCTTGATATTTCCTTCCTCTGGCCTCTCTGCCTTGTGTAGGGTCGCTATAACTTTAATTTGCTCCTTTTTAGGTTCTTTCCTTGTCACCCATTATAAAATAATTATAGTTTTATACCAACGCGCGTCTGTTCAAATTACTCGCGGGAGTGGAGGCGATCCTTTCCAAAATGGCTTCGTCTATAATTGACAAGGCATCTGAACATTCTCAACGGTCTTGATAGACTGCCTTTGCTTTAAACAATCTGCCATATGTAGGATATCTCTCTCGGAAGTTACAGCCTGCTATAGAGTACATTGCAGAATTCCCTTTATGGGAAGCTCCTGTTAGATGCGGCGAACAATATTTTGCGCCTGTGTATAGATAAATATATTTTCTGTCCTTCTCTTAATGGCTCTATCTCATTTTCATCCAAGCTGGTTGTTGCGTAACGTATGTGCGCGCGCAACGACATCACTTGCTCTCGTGCCCACGGTCTTAATCTTCCGAATTTCTATCATCTGGCCTCGGACTTCATGTCACTCTCATACTAAATTTATCTGTGCTGTATATCTCTCACCTAACTAACTCGGACTATGTAAATTCTTCGACTCTGTTAACATCAATGGAGCACGCTCTCTCATTTTCCTTTATCAGAAATTTATATTCTTGGGGGTTTCAATGTTTACCACCAGCATTGGCTATCAATCTTCTTTTCACTGACCAACCTGCTGAAACAAGCCTACAGCTTTTTTCTATCCTCCAAGAACAGAGCAGCTGGTGTAAAAAAACGAAAAAAAAAGAGAAAAAGCACCCTACCCGTATTCCTGACCGCCTTGGAGACACGCACAACATTTCTTGATCTTCCTAACTACTACCCTTCTGTTTACTCTGTTAAGCTATTCTTCCGTGGTTCCTCCGATCATAATCTTATTTTATGTAACCTGTCCTATGATCCGGTGGCCGCCCCGGACCCGACCTACGGAGGTTCTTCTGGTATTTCCAACTCACTACGTGGGAAAGACCTAAGGCAGTCCTACTCTGATTTTCCATGGAATGATAACTGCTTCCATGTCGAGACCCCATCTCTTTGTGCAAGCGCATAAATGAGGTCATCGTCTCTGGCAGGGAGGCGTACATTCCACACACTTTCTCTAATCCTAAAGCCCGAAACCTTGGTTTAAACCTTTTCTGTTCTCATGCTGTCCGAATAGAGAGAGGGGTTTCACAGACGGTACGTAACCATCCATCCCTAAAATTCTGCCCTTTATATTTCGCTCGAAATCATGCCAATCTTTACTTAAACTTCCGAAATTTGCTTCAAGAAAAAGTAAAAAAATTTGGGAAATCAAATTTTCTCGTGACTTCTGCACTAGCTAATAACATCTCTAAAAATTTTCCTTTTTCATCTTTCCCTCCTATCTTCTATTCCCCAGAGGGCCCCACAGTGTTTTATCTATTTATATGCTGAACTCTTCGCTAAAAACCTTTGTAAAAAATTCCCTCTGGCTGATGAAGGGCTTGTTCCCCCTTTCTTCCTCCACCTCTGATTATATTATGCCTGTTTTTAAACCCTTTATAATGATCTTTCTTTCCCTTTCGGGCCTAGATTCTGGGAAGGCTTACGATCCGTCGGGAGTCCCTCCTATTGTTCTCAAAAGCTGGCCGCTGTGCTTGCACCTTGCCGGTCCAATCTTTTCCGTCTATGTCTATCTATTTTCCCCCTTCCTTTCTTGCTGGAAGTTTGCTCACATTAAACCTGTTCTTAAAAAGGGGTGATGTTGTAATCCTTCAAACCCGTTCTATAGCTTTGACGTCCTGCTTTCTAAAGTTTTTTTAACCCAAATTAATAAATAAAAACATAAAAACATAAAAAATAAGGAAGCTAAAGAGGCCGCGGGGCCCCTACACGTGGTTGTTCCTGTCACCTAACCTTACCTACATCCCCCTTTTCACCCCTATCCAAACCACCCAGCCCTTTTTAAAAGGCCCAAAATGACCACCAAACTACCTGCTACTGAGACCTTTCCAATCTTTTCACCACCCTATTTGTGCCCCTTTTTTCCCTATTTCCTTTCAAATCTACGCCCTTCCAGCAAATCCGTTATTTCTTTTTCCCTACCCGGGTTAATAGCCGTAAAACTTTTCCTACCTCTCCTTTTTTAAAACCCCTTTTTATCCACTTAAAACCTATCGATCCCCCCCCTTACCCTGCTTTCCTCGAGTGGGTTTTTAAATAACTTAATCTCTACTCAAATAAAGTTACTTTCCCCCTTGTATCATTTTGGCACCCTTCTCAGCACTGTTTTAACATGGTTATCCATCCTGTAATATGGGACCAAACTGAACCGCATAGCCCTGGGTGGGCCCTGACTGAGCCAGATAAAGCTTTAGAATACTTCCGCACTTCTACTTTTTAACACTTCTGGAAATGAATCCAAATACTCTTTTAGCTCTATTTCGGGCCTAAATACACTGTTTCCAGGTGGGAGGTCTTGGTCATCCTCACCCAAAGATCATTTTCCCTTCTGATTTTTTTCAGCGATACATTGTTTAGGGTTATCTATTACCAGGGGTTTTTCTACCAACTTTTCTAACCCCTGCCTTATAAATATTAAGTCCATCTGCCATCTTACTACCCCACTCGTTATTTATCTGTCTCCCTGAAATTTGTTTACATCAGCTGGACCCAAATAACCCTATCTACCTATATCATCAGCAAACTTGCTGATATCAGCTAATCCCCTACCCAAAGTCGTTGATTAAATAAAAATAGTAATGGACCCAAAACAGCCCCTTGTGGCTTTACTTGTCCCTGTCCCCATTCAATTTAGAACCTTTAAATTGAAACCCTTTTTTGTTGCCTTTCTTAGCCAAGCTCTGTCCAATGAAGAACCCCCCTCTATTCCATGGCCTTAAACCTTATTAAGAGTCGCTCGTGGGGGTACTTTGTTAAATGCCTTACAAAAGCCAGATATATTATTCAATATCCTTATCTTAATCCCGTCTCTAAACTTTCCTATAAAAACTCAAAAAAATTGGGGTGAGCATGACCTCCCCATGGTGAATCCAGTTGGAATCATTGATCAAGCTATTTTATTTAGGTGCCTCTAATTTTTTTGAAATATAGATTCCAATAATTTACCCACCACTGACGTTAGATTTACGGGTCGATAATTTGATTTTAGTCCTCTGCCTCCCTTCAAATATGGGAAAACATTTCCTTTCCCCTCCACAATAAGGGCACATCCCCTATCTCAACCGATTTCCTAAAAATTTTCATAACGACTCCTAACAACCCCCTTTGCTTTCCCTTTAATACCCTGGGATACCTTCAATTGGTCCCGGCGATATAAAATTCTTCTTTTACTATACCCCCTCTTTCCACCATTTTTTTTAGTTTCCAAAATTTTTTGATTTTCCCTTCATGTTCCTTTGAAAAAGTTTCACTTAGATTCTTACCTTTTCCTAAAACATTAAGAAAAATTTTTGACTTTTTTTCCATATCCCCCGTTTTAAACCTACCCTGGCCCCTTTCCTTTCGGGCCCAAATAATTCCCTTTTTCCCTTTTTAATTTTAACTGTCCCTTTGGGGCCCCTTTGTCCGTCCGCCTTTTAAATTAAATTTTCTTAAAAATCCAGTTTTTTTACTTTGCCCTCATTATCTTTTCTTTTTTTCCTTGGTTTTTTTTGTTTCTTTTATCCTTTTGGTTAAATTAGGGCCCCTCCATTTTGTCATCCCCTGGCCTTATTTTTCCCTTTTTATTTCTTTTTTTGCCCCCAAAACCAAAAGAAAAAAAACCCCCCCCCGACCTCACTTCCCTTCTAACCGTTAATTCCTCCCCCCAAACCCCATATTTTTTCACCCCCTCAATTCCCCTAGCCCGTTTTTCCTATCAACCCCTTTAATTCCCCCAGGGGCCCTTTAAACCCCATAATTTTGGCCCTTTCCGGTTTTTCTTTTTGGGAAAATTTTTCCCCTCCATACCCTTTATTAAAAACCTCGGTGTTTTTAATTTACAATAATTGGTTTTTTAAATTGGTTTTTTTTTTTGCACTTTAAATTTTAAATTCCATTTAAGCTTCTTTATTCCTAATGGGAATTATTAACTTCCCCCGCTCCACACTTAATAAATCTCCTTTTTTTCGAATAAAACTAAAATTTTCTCTTATAGGCTTTATTCTTATTAGGAAATTTCCTTTATATTTAAAAATTAACTCCCAACCTTTTTAATCCCTCCTTTTTCCTAATTAAAATCTCCCCCCCGTTGCTTATTTCCCCCTGTTTTTTTCTTCCATAAGGGGGCTTTACCTCTTTACTGTTTGGGTTTAACCCCATCACTCACCCAAAACCTTTTCTCATTCCCCCGGGCTTACCCATAAATCATCGTAAATTTTTTTTCTTATTAACCAAAAAATTTAATTTCTCCTTTTTAAAGGCCACTTTTTCCCCCTCTCCTGCCTCCCTGTTTTTTTTCTTTTTTCCCCCCTACCATTTCCGGTCAAATCCCCCTTTTTCCGCTTTTACCGTTTCTGTTAATCTTTTATAAAAAACCCCTCATATTTTTTTCCTTCAGAAAAAAAACGTTTAAAATACTCCTCTTTTTGGAAAAAAAAAAACCCCCTTTTGTAATTTTTATCCCAAAAAATCCTCCTTCCAAACCCCTTGTTCCCCTTTCCCGAAAAACCCCCCCTGGTCCAAACATTTACCCCCTCCCCAAACAAAACCCCGGGCCATCTTGGGTAATGCTCTCCTTCCCCCCCCAAAATTTTCGACAAAATAACTTTTCCCCCAAAAAGGCCCCCCCCTGCTTTTAAAAAAATGCCCCAAAAAAATTTCTACTTCCCAAACCAACCTTCCCTTTAATAAAGGGCCCCGCAAATTCGAAACCCTGGAGTCCACAATTTTCCAACCCCAATTTTTTGAAGGCCCCACCCCCAAGGGACCCCCTCCGCCAATTTTGCCTAAGTTTTTTAAACCCCTTTTAATCCCCCTCAATCAAAATAATTCCCCCACCCGGCAAAGAGGCCTTTTTCCCGGTCCGTTTAAACCAAAAACCCCCATTTGCCCTCATAAACTTCCCCTTTTAACCCCCCTTAAAAGCGCATCCCTTCTTGTACAGAACTGCGTCGAGATGCCTAACCTGACTGTCACCAACAACCAAGATTTTACCTTCGGGAATGATGTATCGTCTACCTTCCTTACCTCCTATCTTCCTCTTGCAGCCCCGAGAAATGGGTTCGTGCACATAAGATGGTCATTGTTTTACCTTTATCTCTGCGGGCGGGCTCCATGATCAACTACCTTCCAAACCCCAAATCCCCGGTGACTTACTAGGAACCTTAGTAGTCGCCCAAGTCACATCTCGCTCGGGGTACCCCACCAGGTATATCCCTCGCATGTGCCCCTCCACTCACTCCACTAAATAGATTTAAAGCATCTATATGCTTACCATTTTTCTATCTGACGTCAGTACGGTTTCCCGTAAAGGGCGATCTACTGGCGACCCTAACTGAATTTTGGCCATCCTCCTTTAGAGTTTGGGTGAAACTTTTGTTGTTGCCCTTGACAAATCGTAAGTTTTTGATAGAATATGGCACAAATCTTTCATTTCCAAACTACCCTTACTGGGTTTCAATCCTTCTCTCTGTACCTTCCTCTTAAGCTCCTTTCAAACCGTTCTATTGCAGTTACTGTAGACGGACATTGTTTTCTCCTAAGTCTATCAATAGTGGTGTTTCCACACTGCCTCAGAGTTATGTCCAAATCACCCACTCTCTCTCTATTATTCATTCTGATCTTCTAAGTCTAACTCAAAGCCGTATCCCACTCCTACGCTGATGATTCTACCCAAAATTTACCAACGTCGTTATTAGGCCGCCCAACTCAACAGGAACTTAGTGATTCACAGAGAGATGTCACCGAGCGGCCAAACTTCTGATCTTTCTATAATTTCTGTTTGGGGGCAAAGCAAACCTTGTTTTGTGCAATGCCTCAAAAACCCAATTTCTTCACCGATCTACTCGATAAAACCTACCAGATAACTAACCCTTCAATCTACAACACTCCTTCTACAATGAACATTCTTGGACTGTCCTTTACTAAAAATCTAAACTGGAAATCTCACATCTCATCGCATGCTAAAACAGCTTCTACGAAGCTAGGTGTCCTGGGGGGTCTGCGTCCTTATTTTCCCCCCCCAGTTGATTGTTCTCTACAGAGCCTTATCCCCCCATGTATGGAGAAATGTCTCACATTTTTGGGGGCATCCACTTGTCATGCTCGAACTCTGCACAAGTAAAGATTCGAGATGTTATTTTAAATGGTTTGAAGTGGCGGGTGAAGCCGTGAACGGAGTTTTAGGCAAGGCACTGGATAGGCAGGTAGTCAGTCGAGCAGTAACTCAGTGTGAGGGCATCGTGGCTCTCGGGACCCAGGTGTTTCGCCTATATGACAAAAGAGTTGTTGTGAAGCGGGTGACAGGCCGTGGTGTGCAGAGTGCTACTACGAGCCCAAGTCAGACGCCAGAGTGTGGCTTCTCGCAAGTGGAACGTGGGTGGCCAGCTTCACAAGGAGTAATTACTAGTTCTCATTTTCGACAACACCAAACGAGAAAGTAGAGTTGGTGTTAAGCACGAGAAAAAATGTTGGGTTGCCTGTACAAGGGTGTGGAAATGGTTGTTCGTTACAAAGGATGTGCAAGATTTGACGCTGTGAATGTATATGTCTAAATTGTGAATTATATGAACACTATTGGCAGCAGTTTTTTTATGATCCCCATTGTTGTGTGGCACGGTTCACCAGAATAAGCAGTTACTTAAGTAGTTGTCTCTATGTGGTTCGAAGGGTTTTCCCGCAAGGACATTCCATTGATTCCCTACACTCAACAACTGGAACCCACACAGGGACTCGAGTCATATGGTAATATTTCTGGTGACCATTCACGCAAGAGTGGGACAGATTATTTATTCTGTGTTTTATTCTAATTTAGTCATCATGAGTAATCTGAATAAGCTTGTTGAGATTGGTAAGGAGATTGGTTTGGGAAAGGGAGTGGACTTAAAAGAATTTGTGCTTGAAAAGGGAAAAGGCAGAAGAGACGAGCGTGCAAAGGAAGAGAGGATCGTAAATTAACGTTAAAAGAGGGATCGTAAATTATCATTAGAAAGCTGAGATAAAAACGGGGTTTGAGCTTCAGAAGTTTGCAGTTGGAGGCGCAAGTAGCCGAGAAAAGATGTACTATGGTAGGAGCTGAGTGTAAGCCAAGTTTTCCAAAATTGCCTTCATTTAATGAGAACACAGACAGTATTGATGCTTACCTTTTGAGATTTGAACGGTTAGCTACAAGTGCTAGTTGGAGTAAAGATATTTGGGCAATTCGTTTGGCATCCCTACTTCAGGGTAAGGCGCTAGAAACTTATCACACTTATCACCAGCAAACTAAGATCTACGATGAGGTCAAAGATGCTTTGTTAAAGTGTTTACAATGTACAGCTGAAGGCTATAGGAACAGATTCCGTAATTGTAAGTTTTTTAAGAAGGGAACTGCCTCACAGTTTGGGAATAGACTTAAAAACAACCTAATGAGATGGGTAGAGCTGGCTGAATGTGAGGAAACTTACGAAGATCGGGACTTAATTTTAACTGGGGCAGTTTATGAATGCTTGTGACAGAAGGTTAATATTATTTTTGAAAGAACATGAGTTGAAAGCTTTTGGGCAAGTGGTTAAATGGTAGATTTGTATAAAAGAACCCCAGGGAGGTCAGATAAAAGTGCTACGCGACCTGTGAACAAGTTCGAGACTGTGGAAGAAAAGCGGAAACGAAAGAGAGAATGTACGTGAAGTGATAAGAAAACCCGCTGTTCGATCATGTTTTGTGTGTGGCAGGACTAATCACGCCGCAAAAAACTGTTTATCATAGACATGCAGGAATAAAAAGGAAACTGGTGGGTTTCAGACCCTAAACCCAGAGAAGGCAGCTGCTGCAATCAATGATAAACTGAATGTGTCAGAAGGAAAAGTGGAAGGAGTGGAGAGTCAAAGTGTTGCGTGATCAAGGATGTACCACTGTACTAGTTAAACGATCGCTTGTACACAAGTACAGTTCACTGGTAATGGGTGAAGTTCCAAATGGCTAACGGTAATGTGTTCACTTATCCTGAGGGAGAGATTGTGATAGATACTCCATACTTTTCTGGTACGACTTTGGCAGCATGCATGAGGACCCAGTGTATGACCTTGTTATTGGACAGATTGATGGTGCTATTTATGGTAAAGATGTAAAGTTAGTGCAGCGGTAAAAAAGGCAACAAAGTCGGGAACAAGGAGGCAAAAAGTCACCAAAGTTGAAGGTAAAGGATTTATGGAGGGTGTAAATAGTCAAGATTTTAAGATTCAGCAACAACGCGATAGTACTCTGGATAACTAAGAAGATATGTAGATGTAAGCAAAGTGTTCATAAGTCAGACCGAGAAAGTCATTACTTTGTAAAGAACAAAGGATTTTTTACCGTAGACTTGAAGTTGATGGTTGTGTTAGTGACAACTCGTTGTTCCACGAGATTTAAGAAAAGCTGTTATAGTTGGCACACTCATCAATAATGGGTGGACATTTAGGATGTAAAAGACACTGGCTAGGATGCAGACAAAGTTTGTATGGCCTGGTGTTTCTACTAATGTGACTAGGTATTGTCCGCTCTTGTGATGAATGTCAGAGAACGGGGGATAAGGGAAGAGTTTCCAAAGTCAGTTTGGCAGAATGCCGATTATAGAGAGCCGTTTCAAAGGGTGGCAGTAGACCTAGTGGGGCCACTGAAGCCGAGGGCAAGGGATGGTTCTAGATATACCCTTACAATGATGGATTACGCTACTAGGTATCCCCAGGCGGTGGCTCTTAAAAACTGTGATACTGAGAGTGTGGCTGAAGCCTTACTAGGTATTTTCAGCAGAGTTGGTATACCCAAGGAGATTCTGTCTGATCGGGGAGCTCAATTTACATCTGGTATGATGCAGGAGTTCCTTAGATTGTTGTCAGTAAGAGGTTTAAACCCCAACACCATACATGCCTTGTGTAATGGGTTAGTGGAAAGATTTAACGGGGTTACTTAAGAAGATGTTGTATAGAACAGCCTAAAGAATGGCCGAGATACATCAACCCCTGTTGTTCGCCTATCGAGAGGTACCCAATCAAGTACCACTTTTTTCTCCCTTTGAGTTGATATATGGACATTCAGTAAAGGGGGCCACCCAGCCTGTTGAGGGATATGTGGAAGAGGAAGAGACAGAAAGTCTGACGGGGAAGATAATGCGAGAACAGTATACGAAAACCTCATTAATCTTAGAGAAAGGCTGCAGGAGACATGTGACTTGCTCAGGAAAAGTTTAAAAAGGCTCAGACAGCTATAAAAGCTATTATGATAAGAAGCTAGAGAAGAACACTAGCAGAAAGTCAAAGGGTTAATATGCTACCAAGTAACAGCTCTAAACTATTAAAGCAGTGGCAAGGACCTTATGATGTAGTAAGGAAGGTTTTAAAAGGTGGAACTATGTTATAAATGTAAAAGGTATGGAGAGGAAGTATTTATATCAACATTGAAGCAGTATCATATCATGAAGGAGGATGTAAAGGAGAGAGTGCAGATGTTGCAGTGGCAAATGTAGCTGTTTTTATTAGAAGATGAAATGATGATGCTGTAATAGATGTCATACCTAGTTTTAAGAGGACAGAAACCACAGATATGATAAAGGTTAATGAGTATATTGATCAAAATCAGAAAATTGATGTTGAAAAAGTTTTCAGCAAAAATGACCAGTACGTATTCACTGATGTGCCAGGGCGTACAAATATACTTAAAAAATCATTCAAGCTTAGGGAGTCTATTCCCCTGAGGACCAAACAATATCTTCTACCCAGCTGTAAAAGGGGGAGATTGATCGAGAGATTCAGCAAATGATTGATCTGGGGGTGGTAAGCCTTCAAACTCACCTTATTCATCCCCACTAGTGGTTGTAAAAAAGAAGGATATCATAATAGAATTTGCCTGGATTTTAGGAAGATAAATAAGTTTGACAGTATTTGATGCAGAACCAATGCCTGATCAATTAGATATAATGTCAAGCTATCCCCAAGTAAATATTTCTCAAAATTGATTTAGCAAAGAGTTATTGGCAAATTGCATTAGATGAAACTAGCAAAATTTATAACTGCCTTCCAGTCAAGCCAAGGGTTTATTGCACTTTAATGTGTTACCATTTGGTTTAATCAACTCCAGTGCATGCTTTAAAAAGTTGATGCGTGTCTTATTCAATGATGTGGAGAACGTAGAAACATTTGTTGATGACATTCTAATACACACCCGTGACTGGCATAATCATATACTTGTGTTAGGAGAGGTTTTGGGGATTCTTTCATGTGCAGGTTAACAGCACGGCCATCTAAGTGTGAAATAGGTAACAACTGTTTGAGTATCTTAGTCATGTGGGAGGACAAGGTGTGTACCTGATAAGATTTGTTGCTATATTAGACATGTAAGTGCCAACATCTAAGATGAAGTGAGATCATTCCCCGGTTGACAGGGTATTACCGTCAGTATATACCAAAGTATAGTGCCATTGCTTATATGACTAAAAGGGGTTGTTGTGAAGCGAGGGTGACAGGCCGTGGTGTGCAGCGTGCTAGCTACAGCCCAAGTCAGGGCGCCAGAGTGTGGCTTCTCGCAAGTGGAACGTGGGGTGCCAACTTCACAAGGAGTAATTACTAGTTCTCGTGTTCGACAACACCAAACGAGAAAAGTAGAAATTGGTGTTAAGCACGAGAAAGTTGGGTTGCTGATACAAGGTGTGGGAATGGTTGTTCTTTCAAAG